>WTXI01000154.1:0-86911 GCA_022376515.1 Lactifluus volemus
TATATGCACAATTTGCGTTTGGGATGCCACGACGGGAGAGATCGCAGCGGGCCCGTTTACTGGACACACCAGTTCGTCAATTCTGTTGCATTTTCGCCGGACGGCCAGCGCATTGCATCGGCTCGACGACTGCACGATTCGCATGTGGGATGTCGCAACAGGACAAATCGTAACGGACCCATTTACTGGACATACAGATTCGGTCCTTTCTGTTTCATTCTCCCCGGACGGGCGGCACGTCGCATCGGCCTCGCAGGATTGCACAATTCGCGTTTGGGATACCACAATGGGAGGAACCGTAGCGGGCCCGTTTACTGGACACACCAGGCGTCGAATCTGTTGCATTCTCACCAGACGGGCGGTGCATTGCATCGGCCTCGAATGATAGAACGATATGCATGTGGGATGCTGCAACAGGACAATCGTAGCGGCCGTTTACTGGACACACCGATTCGGTTAGATCTGTTCATTTTCGCCGGACGGACAGCGCATCGCATCGGCCTCGGAGGACCACACAATCCGCGTGTGGGATATCACATCGGGAGAGGCCGTAGCGGGCCCATTTATTGGACACACCAAACATGTCACAAGTGTTGCATTCTCGCCGGACGGGCAACATATCGCATCGGCCTCTGAAGATCGCACGATTTGCTTGTGGGATGCCACAATGGGAGAGATAGCAGCAGGCCCGTTTACCGGACACGCCGGTTGTGTCAATTCTGTTGCATTCTCGCCGGATGGACGGCGCATTGCATCGGCCTCGATCGACTGCACGATTCGCGTGTGGGACGCCGCAGTAGGACAGATCGTAGCTGATTCGTTTACTGGACACTCCGGTGCGGTCAGATCTATTGCATTCTCGCAAGACGGACAGCGCATCGCATCAGCCTCGGATGATCACGTGATTTGTATGTGGGATGCCGCGACAGGACAGATCGTAGCGGACCCGTTTACTGGACACACCAGTTCGGTCACATCCGTTGCATTCTCGCCGGACGGACACCGCGTTGCATCGTGCTCAGATGATCGTACGATTCGTGTGTGGGATGCCGCAACAGGGCAAGTCGTAGCGGACACGTTCACTGGACATGGTTGGGTCAAGTCTCTTGCACTGGCATTCTCGCCGGACGGGCGGCACATTGCATCGGCTTCTGTTGATCGCACGATTCGCATTTGGGATGCCACAACAGGAAGGGTCATAGCGGGCCCGTTTACTGGACACACTCACTAGTCAGATCTGTTGCATTCTCGCCGGATGGGCGGTTCATTGCATCATCCTCGGCAGATCGTACGATTCGTGTGTGGGATGTTGCAACAGGGCAAGTCGTAGCGGGCCCGTTTGCTGGACACACCAAACCGGTCAACTCTGTTGCATACTCGCCGGACGGACAGCGCCTCGCATCGGCCTCACGCGATGCCACGATTTGCGTGTGGGATATCACAACCGGACAGATCATAGCGGGCCCATTTACTGGCCACACCGGTTCAGTCAACTCTGCTGCATTCTCGCCGGACGGGAAGCGCATCGCGTCGGCCTCAGCCGATTGTACGATCCGCATGTGGGATGCTGCAACAGGAGAGATGGTAGCGGGGCCGTTTGCTGGACACAACTCTAATATCAATTCCGTTGAGTTCTCTCTGGACGGGCAGCGAATCGCATCGGCCTCAAGTGATCACACGATTCGCATGTGGGAAGTTACAATAGGACAGGTTGGAGCGGGCCAATCTACTGGACACACCTCAGGGATCAGATCTGCGGAGGTTGTACCGAAAGATGCTGACAAAATCCTAGATCAGTCCCCGATCAATACTGATGGTTGGATATGTGGAGAAGAGAATGAACTTTTTTTATGGATTCCCGAACTTCACAGGCGGTGTCTTTATACACCCAGCACTGTCTGGATCGCAGGTGGGCATGAGACGCGGCTTGATTTCTCAAAGTTTGCGTATGGAGTAAATTGGACTACAGTCTATGGTTACAATTCATAGAAATAGAATCGGTTGTACACTTTTGATTTATTTTTCTATAGTCATTCCCTCTATCGGATACTAATAAATAATCGCGGACAGTCAGGTTAAGACTGATGAATCAATTGAGGGTCCATCGAACGCGTGTTTGCCAAGACTCACGTGCCCTGATACTGGTAACGTGACACGGTCATGTGACTATTGTGCCTTCAAATTTCAAAAAGAGATCCTCGACAAGAAAGAAAAGTCAAAATCGACTTTCTAATGGTTTTTCGGGACTTGTAAGCAGTTGAAAGGTGCACAGAAGCGAATCAATTATTTGTAGGATTGCTGATCTCGGCGCGAGAACTAGCAGAGTAGGATGTTATTTTCGATTGCTGCGCTGCTCTGAACTAAAGAGCAACGAAACGTTACATATCAAGCAAATCATACGATTGCCTCGTCAAAGGGGTCTTCCCAGTCCTCCAACCATGCTTTGACAAACTCAGCCATCTCACTATGAATTTGCCCAATTTTCTTGGGTTCCCTTTCGCCCTCCTGAAGCCCGTTCTCGTCCCAGTGGTGGACACCACCTAGCAGCGTGTCATTCCACAGTTTTATCTCACCAAGTGAAAAAACTAAGACACACCAGGAATAATTTTGAATGGCCTAACACTGTGTCCTCACGTTCCTCCGCGCCGCCGTAAGCGCTATGTGGCGTGTATGGCCGCCACGGATCAACTGCAAACCCATCCGTAGTCAGCATCGCCGGACCCATTCAAGAAAGGGGTAGAAGGATGAATATACGTACATTCACCGTCAATAAATGCTAACCTATCAGCGCGATGTGGTAATCGCCTAGCACATTTACGGCAGTGACATTTGGCAGTGGAGGCACTTTGTAGTATTCTCCCGGTGGGAACGCCTGCATACATATCTTATGCTCATAGTCGATGTCCAATAGGCGCGAGATAATGGTAGGGGTGCCAACTGGTGGCGCGGTCTACAAATGGATGTCAGCATGGGCGGTGATGCGATGACGCGAAGACATACAGTCAAGTAGCCCCATTGTGTGCAGTACTGGAACACCCACGGGCGCCAGTCTTGGCTAGATCTGTGGTCTGATACTTTGAATCGTCGTTTGTCCCAAAGCAATCTTCCACAGTCAAACCCATATCTTGTGGGCAGAGAGCGACAACATTCTTCGCGGCCCCAAAAGCTTTGTGATTCAAGATGTATAAGGGTAAGGTATGCGTACCTCTCGGATCCACTTGGCGTAATTTAACAGAGCGATGTTAGCTTTCAGTCCTCCTCCAGGAGCACCGTACGCTCCGTGTCTTTCAGGGTCGGCGTGTCGCCGTTCAGCGTCGCACAGAACTGATCGAATGTCGTCGACTAACAGCAGGATCCCAGTTCTGATCCTCCCATGTGGTCAGTGGATACTGTTCCAGTAGCACATATTAGTTCCGCCTATGCTATGAAGCAGGTCCGAGACATACCTCGAGCACCGAGCAAAGTCCTTATCTGATTCCAGCTCGCTGAGGCCAAACAGGCTTTTGAGTCGGCCGCGCAGGGGGCCGATTTTGAGAAGGGAATCAATCATGCTGATGCTATTCACGAGATTGGATGAACAAATTGGGTCCGCGCGAGCCGGATGACGTCCATGTACTCCCAATTCATGAGCACAGCGTGCGTCACCGCTAGGGGGCGGGAGGAGGTTTAGTATCGTTTATGAAGAATGATTGAATACAAAAGGTGCGCACCACTCGACGCAATAGCACCAAACACGAGATCAGGATACAGCACTCGCATGTGAGCTGCCCGTGCTCCTGCATATGACCCCTACAAAACACGGCATTAACACGGGATGACCACCATCACAGGACGCCGGAGAGGGCACACGAACACCATAGTATATCCATGGTGTCTTTCGGGCCGTAAGGTTCTCGTCGATGTTCTCGAATTTGACATTGCGCATAAAATTGGCCGAGTCTTCGAGTGCTTGCTCATTGTTTAGCCACCTACAGCACCATGTAATTGGGAAGCAAGCTGAATCAATATAAGGGCACGCGGAGGGGTCGACATGCCATGTGGCAGCGAGACAAGCGCACCTTAGGGAATCAGTCGAAAAGTTTGGACACCCACAGACTTGCCTGGACTAAATCCCGGTCGCACGTCAGCGCGTGAAAGAGTCTAGACTCAATCCAGGGATACACGTACCATAATATCTATGCTCTAGCACAACTGCGATGCCGCCTGTCGCACGTGCCAAAATATCCCCAACACCTGTGTCCAAAACGGCAGACGGTCCTCCCCGTTAGTCTCGCCCCCATCGATAACGATGACCGGTGAGCCATGACGTGGTTTATAGTGTCGTGTGTTGACCCAGAAACGTTGTTGAAACGTCGCGTCGGTGGTGTTGTCAAAGTGATCGAGTGGCTGGGTGAACGTCTGAACGGAGAACTCGGATGCCGCGACGGCGACAACGAGTGGTGCTTGTAATGTGCTGGCATGCGCCGGCACCTCAGCCCCTTGATCGGGATGCGAGGTTATGCCAGCAGCGCGTCGATGGAGATTTTGAAAGTTGACCCCCTGTGCATTATGGAGGACATGCTCGTGAAGGGCATTGCTGCCGCCCGTACCGACGAGCACGACAACAAGAGATATCCAAATGATGTGGAAAGCCCACACCATACGGTGTGGCCGAGAGAGAAGAGAACGACACCCTCATGAAGGTAAATACTGTACTCCGGGCGGGGTCCTCCGACGGTCCGACGGTTCGATTTCTTGTGCCAAAGTAACTCGAGGGCTCATATAACGCCCATTAAGCTCAAAGTTGAATAGATTTATTTCACCACGGCATTTATAGAACGTAACAATTTGATGCCACCGAATTGATGGCCTAGATCTGCTAATGTTGCTCCGCCTTATACTGCGGCCGTGACTAGACTCGGGGCATGGCAAGTGGAGAGAATCAGATTGGACAAAGACTAAACAAACAAAGGTCATATATGCTAATACGAGTTACTTGGCACAGCCTTCCACGTCGCGGGCCACAGGGATGGTGCAATTACAGTGATCTCATTACGACGAGCTGGTGTCGAGAATCAAGTTACAGTATCATATGCTCTCCCTAAATGTAGATTACCTTTTATTGAGCTAACAGTTGGATTGATCGCAAAGCAAAGAGAAGACCAGAGCGTACACAGTGACAATCTCTTACTAAGCGCCCAGTTCTACCACTGAGCGGTTGCGATACCCTCCCAATTTTCCTAACTTCCTCAATTCTTGATGTTTGTCAGGGACTCCTCGGAAATCGCTAGCATACTGTTAGACTTGTTCTCTTAGGCCGCATAGCCTGAGAACAGAAGCATAGATGAAGCACAGCGTCCGCAAGTATTAACTATTTAAGCTCTCATATCGGAGACGAGCAAAGTCAACCTACCCATCTAAATACTTGTGGCTATCCCAGCCATCCCCCAGCAAAATTATTAAAGTTTTAGAGGAATACCGTACATACCATCCCCAACATCTATACACCTCGCTCGAGGATACGAAAGTCGACTGGCGTGCCCTCAGCTTCGTGTATGCTGCACGGGCCTAAAACATCAATCGAGGTGTTGTTCGTCGTGAGTTCCTTGTCCTTCTGTAGCGTCTCGCAGAGCGCGCGCAACCAGGGTCGAATCAAATCTTCCAAGCTGCCGCGAAAACGTTCAGTTCTGGGACAAACGAAACACTTTTTGGTAAGATGATGGTCACAAAAGGAAGGTGAGGGGATACGGTACCATCAGCAAAACACTCAAAATGCTTCTCGAAATACGTCTTAATGCTTTGGCTACGGGCACCAATTGCGACGGCAAGGTAAGTTACTGTCGCTTGGCCAAGTGCTTGGTGAGAACTTGTATATGCGTGGTCCAATGTGGTCTAGCCCGATGACCAGGACACCGACACCGTATGGACGTCGGCCATATTCCTGTGTATCCACTTGGGCACCTGCGTGGTTGATCAATACATACATCAGTTGCCACAAAAAAGCCGTGAATTCAGAAAAATGGTGAAACGCACTGTCAGCGATGACCGACATGAGGCGATTTTCGGGACGGGCTGGTTGAAGACCATCGTGTATGCCATGGTCTACTGGCGTATAAAGTTGCTATATTTTGAAATCAAGTTGTCGAGTCTGTGGGTGGGTATTAATGTGAGAAATATAGAACGACGGAAGGAGTACACGTGCATCCGAGGTTAGGCCTGCGATCGCAATGCCGACGTGGTCGTCGACGCGGAACATCATTTGCTGGTACTAGGCGGGCTTCTTGAGCGCTGGACAACGTAGGCGTGAGCCAAAGGAATGAGACGAAGCGCTGCTGCTGCTACGGGCATGGCACAACACGCACTTTGAGAGAAAGGAGGATTGCATGAGTTTTCAAGCACAGACCGACTGCTCCCGATCCCTGCTTGACGGAGTGCATACTCCACTTGATGTAATCTGCCTTGGCGCGAGAAGACGGTGTTGTCAGAGTCGGTAGGTGTTATGACGGAAAGGATGAGGGTAGCGCAAAAGTTCTAATCTCGACAGACGCCGCGCGTCCAATTGAAGTTGACGCGTCTTACTTGGATTCATAATCATTTATTAGTCTCAGTCCTATTCTGCGCGTATCCAAACTTCTCTGGATATCCTAACCACTATATAGACATCACAAGAGGCCGCTGTATACCGCAGACATGATGTGCAAATCTAGAAATGTTGATGGTGATGGGTTTGAACCGCTCGTTTCGCGCGAATTCGAGTTGGCGCGGCCATCATATTCAACTTCATGTCGAATGGAGCGAATGGCTGAGCGTGGAGAAGGTCAGCGAACGAGCTAGCAGGCGGGTCGTCAGTGAGGCACCGTTTTTGTTCAAGTATCCTCTTCCTGACTGTGCTTTCATTTCACAGGTTTTTTCCTTGTCGATTGTGCGCTACAGCACCTTCGCGGACAAATCCCATCCCATTTTCTATCACAATTTTGGTCGACATCATCTACCTTTCATCCGGCCTGTCCAATGCCCTCCTTTTCTCGAGAACGCGTCCGTTCATGCTCCCGCATGACATACCGATCCCCGGCGCAACAACAGAGACGACTCGCGGCATCGTTACCATCGAGGCCTCGCTCTGCGAAAGTTTAAATGGAGTAGCCAGGGCCAGAGACTCAGATCATTCGGACTCCCGCGCTGCGAGTCTCCAGGTGATTACAGGCCAGGGGCTGACCCTGGGAGTGAAATGAGTGTTCAAGGGCAGAGAAACTTGGGTGTACAGTACGAGTTGACGAATGGATCACTGGCATCGCATCCCTAGACGTCGGATGTGTCTCCTTAGACATTCATTAAGTTATTACATGCTGTACATTACACATCTACCACTGTATTAAAGTGTGCTGTGATGGACGCTCCCAAGATTTAGCACATTAATCATGGGGGGACAGGCACGCTCATTTAGATCACCTTGGCTGTAGCGGCAGTGGGATGTGGGTTTTATGATGGGCTGTGGAGTACACAATGTTGTGAGCTAGACAAAGAGAGTCGAAATAAAGGGAAAACTAAGGGAATCTGCGATAACGTTGGTATGGACAAGATTCGCAAAGCAAGAAACGCAAAAAGAGGTAAAAATAATCGACATCCGTAGGTCCACCACTTTGAGATTGTCGTCCTTGTGCAGGGGCCATACTCATCGCCTTCTCTGTTTCGTTCTAATTTTAGATGCACCCCCGAAGGGAGTGGGTGGCCTTATTAATAAACAAAAGTTTGCACAAGTAATTCATTTGGGTATGAATCATTACCATTTTGGTCTATGTGGCGGCTGCCTCGAGGCGATACTCAACCTCTCATCGATCTCATCCTTATCGATCTCTTCTGTAGCCACCAACTTGCAATTCGTATGCAAAATTCTTTCTCTTCCGATGTTCCCGCATTTAACCATTTATACAGCCCGAGTCCTTTAACATCTAGAATAACCCACCTCAGCCGCACGATATGCAAACTACCTCATTTCCACTCCAACTAACCAGTATGTGTCTTGATATCTCGCTGTCACAACTACTAAATCTCTCTTCTCTGCCAGTCCTCAGAGCACACAATCTCCCACATATCAAGACCATCTCTCGAAAGGAAAGTCGTTTTTATGTTACTGTGATCGCTGGGGCGAGAACTTGGCATACACGAGCTGTGCGGAGCATGGGGAATCATGTCGAGTGGAACGAGGAGGTCGATGCTTTGTAAGTACTCTTATACTTTTGCCTCTATTCACCAACTCACTCTCCTGTAGTGCCTTACAACCACATTCTCGTGTTACAATATCTCTGTATGCAAAAAGAGCCATACAGAAAGTCACCCTTGTTGGAACAAAGGAAATAGGCTGTGAATCTCAATGCGGTTCGTCTTTTTAGAATTCTTGTTCGTGCGTCTGACTGAGCATCCAACCTGTAGAGCTCAATATTGTTTTCGGCGGCGCTGATCGACATGGACACCTGACGGAGCAGGCCATGCCCTACATAACGATCACCATGTCAGCAAATCCGAGTTCGTCTGTGACTGCGTCAGACAATGCCCCAAATCCAAGAATGGCAGATCTGGATAACCCTGTCGCTGAAGAAGGTACTGCGCATTCTATTCATACCACGCGACCGACGGCGACTACCACTGCCCTACCTTCTTCATCTCGGATGGGTACCGTTCCCATCGAGAGCGGTACTCCTGTGGGATCGATGCCGGACAACCAGACGGAGATGTCACATACTCTGGATCGCGCTGGGGAAGCTTTGGATGCGGTAAAGACGTGGAAGACTACCGCTAATAGTATCAAATGGGTGATGGACACAGTGAGTCCAATCCTAAAAGTATGCACAAAATATGTTTTCTCCCTACCCTTTGTTAACCTCATTCCGTCCCAGCTGAACCCCTATGCCAGCTTAGCATGGAGTCTGTTCTCAAAGATCCCCGAGGTATGTGTCCTTACTTGTCGGAGGTCATGGAAGATTCATTCTTTTTTTTGACACTTCGCTACCAGACCTTGCTACACCAGTTCCAGCTTGACGATAATGTCCGGACACTACTTGTCGCGATACGGGACGGGTTTGAATTTGCGAAGGACGCGGACGTCTTGACGAGCATTCGGCAGGGATCTACGCAGGCAAAAGTCCTTGAGGAGATGCTGGAGTCCGTCTCCGAATCAGCCGAATTTATCGAATCGTATGCGAAGGACGTGCAAGTCGGTACGTCGTCTTGACCAGTTTCGTTTCTTATTAGTAACATGTGATTTCCAGGGAGACGAGTTTTTAAGAATATCGGCGGCCAGCTTGACGACAAGGTCGAGACCTACCGCACCACGCTCATCCGACTGCATAAAAAGTTCCTCACATATGCTACTGTCATCGCTGGGGCTGCTGTCCTTCAGATACGAGATGATATGAGATCGCAGCTAACGAAGACGTCGTACCAGGGATTGGAATCTGGTGCGTGATTCTGGCAAATCGTCGGATCGTCCATCTGACAGGGTGAGCGCAGAATTGAGGACAATAATCGGAGAAGCGCCTGTTATAGGAGGCTGGCGATTCAACGATAGGAAGGGCTGTCATCCAGGCACTCGCCAAGACTTTTTGCGCCACATCATTGAATGGGTCGGGAATCCCAACTCTGAACGTGGCCTCGTTCTCTTCGGCCAGGCAGGCACAGGAAAGTCCTCGATTGCACATGAGGTCGCTCGTCTTTTCGACAACAAGTGTCTTGGTTCTTACGTCGCATTTCGTCGGAAGGAGGAATCCAAAGACGATGGTTATCATCTCTTCACAACGCTTGCTCGTGATCTCTGCGATCGGTATCCTCCGTTCAAACTCGCCCTCGGGGAGGCCGTTATTGGCAATTCGTCTTTTCGTAATACCCGAGATTATCCTAGACTTTTTGAATGGCTCCTTCTTAAACCACTCAAGTACCTACAACTCGATGGCACGATCCTTATCGTCATCGATGCGTTGGATGAGAGTGGCATCACGATCGGCAAAAATGGACTACATACATTCCTTGCCCAACATCTCATCGACCTTCCGCCGAACTTCCGCATATTCATCACTTCGAGGCCGGAGCATGGCATCGAACCTGCGTTCACCAATGCGCAGTCTGTCCGTATCCTTTACATGAATGATGCCCAAATGGCCGCCGACACGGAGCAAGATATTGGGATTTATCTCCAGAATGAGCTCCCCGAGGAAGTGTTCAAAGAACATGGCTCCAGATTAGCGAAGGGTGCAGAGGGCCTATTTCAGTGGGCTGCAGTTGCATCCGGGTTCATCAATAGCCCTGATAATCTCGGCGTCATCATGAAAAAGTTCATACAGCGCCTGTTGGGACACTCTCGAGGTCGTACTGGAGGTTTGTTGGATCATTTGTACGAAGAAGTTCTGAAAGAATACTTCAAATCAGAGGAAGCACAGACACTATTTCGGTCCATCATGGGACAGCTTTTTGCTGCGATCGAGCCCCTCTCCATCCAGTCCTTAATTTCTTTGCGACGGCATGCACCCATTGATGATCCCGAGGATTTCGATCCTGTTCCTGTACTTGAAACACTTCGTCGTCTGGGCTCGCTGCTGAGCAACGTGACTTCATCGGATCAAACGCGTCCCATCCTTCCTCTCCATACCTCATTCCGAGATTTTCTAGTCAATCAGACGAACGACGTGTTCTATGTGGACCTCGCCGACGCCCACCGACAGTTGGCACATTCCTGCCTTGGCTTAATGTTAAATAGCCTCAAATTCAATATCTGCAAACTCGAGTCTTCATATCTCGCGAATAGCGACGTCCCAGACCTTGAATCTCGAATCGCCGAACACATTCCATCTGGACTATCTTACGCCTGTGTTTACTGGGTCGATCATCTAGCACATTTTTCCTTTGACCAGGATATCTTCAAGAAGGTCCGATTGCTCTTCGAGACAAAATTCCTGTTTTGGCTGGAAGTGCTTAGTATCAAGAGCCGTGTAGGCCCTGTTTCACCAGTATTATCATCGTGGTTGCAGCTTGAGGTAGGTCCACCCCATAATTGAGTATGACATGTAATGACATTTGGGTAAAACAGCGTACTCAACCAGAAGTGCAGGAATTGTTGGGATTGGTGCATGATGCGTCCGCATTTGTGCGGTATTTCGGAATGGCCGTGGCGAAGAGCGCTCCGCATATCTATGTGTCTGCCCTCCCTTTCACACCAACCTCTTCCCGCATCCGCAATCGATACCTTTCCCAGTATCCTCACACATTGACCTTGGAACGTGGGGAATTGTCTCATTGGCCGGCATTGGAAATGACGATTCATGCACATAGTAACTGGGTCAAATCTGTTGCATTTTCGCCGGACGGGCAACGGATCGCATCGGCCTCTGGAGATCGCACAATTTGCGTTTGGGATGCCACGACGGGAGAGATCGTAGCGGGCCCGTTTACTGGACACACCAATATCGTCAAATCTGTTGCATTTTCGCCGGACGGCCAGCGCATTGCATCGAGCTCGGACGACCGCACGATTCGGGTGTGGGATGTCGGAACAGGACAAATCGTAACGGACCCGTTTACTGGACATACAGCTTCGGTCCTTTCTGTTTCATTCTCCCCGGACGGGCGGCACGTTGCATCGGCCTCGCGGGATTGCACAATTCGCGTTTGGGATACCACGACGGGAGAAACCGTAGCGGGCCCGTTTACTGGACACACCAATTCGGTCGAATCCGTTGCATTCTCACCAGACGGGCGCTGCATTGCATCGGCCTCGCACGATCGCACGATATGCGTGTGGGATGCCACAACAGGACAGATCGTAGCGGGCCCGTTTACTGGACACACAGGTCTGGTTCTTTCTGTTGCATTTTCGCCAGACGGACAGCGCATCGCATCGGCCTCGAATGACAACATGATTCGCGTGTGGGATACCGCAACGGGAGAGGTCGTAGCGGGCCCATTTATTGGACACACCGATCATGTCACAAGTGTTGCATTCTCGCCGGACGGGCAACATATCGCATCGGCCTCTAAAGATCGCACGATTTGCTTGTGGGATGCCCCAATGGGAGAGATAGCAGCAGGCCGGTTTACCGGACACACCCATTTTGTCACTTCTGTTGCATTCTCGCCGGATGGACGGCGCATTGCATCGGCCTCGGACGACCGCACGATTCGCGTGTGGGACGCCACACTAGGACAAATCGTAGCTGATGCGTTTACTGGACACTCCGGTGGGGTCACATCTATTGCATTCTCGCCAGACGGACAGCGCATCGCATCAGCCTCGCATGATCACGTGATTTGTATGTGGGATGCCGCGACAGGACAGATCGTAGCGGACCCGTTTACTGGACACACCGATTGTGTCACATCTGTTGCATTCTCGCCGGACGGACAGCGCGTTGCGTCGTGCTCAGGTGATCGTACGATTCGTGTGTGGGATGCCGCAACAGGGCAAGTCGTAGCGGGCCCGGTCACTGGACATACTGATTGGGTCAGCTCTGTTGTATTCTCGCCTGACGGGCGGAACATCGCATCGGCTTCTTATGATCGCACGATTCGCATTTGGGATGCCACAACAGGAGGGGTCGTAGCGGGCCCGTTTACTGGACACACTGACTATGTCAGATCTGTTGCATTCTCTCCGGATGGGCGGTTCATTGCATCACCCTCGGCCGATCTTACGATTCGTGTGTGGGATGCTGCAACAGGGAAAGTCGTAGCGGGCCCGTTTGCTAGACACACCAGTTTCGTCTGGTCTGTTGCATTCTCGCCGGACGGACAGCGCCTCACATCGGCCTCAGACGATGCCACGATTTGCGTGTGGGATATCACAACCGAACAGATTGTAGTGGGCCCATTTACTGGACACACCACTTCTGTCAACTCTGCTGTATTCTCGCCGGATGGAAAGCGCATCGCGTCGGCCTCAGCCGATTGTACGATTCGCATGTGGGATGCTGCAACAGGAGAGATGGTAGCAGGTCCATTTGTTGGACACATCTCTTCCGTCCGATCTGTTGCATTCTCTCCAGATGGGCAGCGAATCGCATCGGCCTCAAATGATCACACGATTCGCATGTGGGAAGTTACAATAGGACATGTTGGAGCGGGCGAATCTACTGGAGACACCTCAGGGATCAGATCTGCGGAGGTTGCAACGAAAGATGCTGACAAAATCCTAGATCAGTCCCCGATCAATACTGATGGTTGGATATGTGGAGAAGAGAATGAACTTTTTTTATGGATTCCCGAACTTCACAGGCGGCGTCTTTATAGACCAAGCACTGTCTGGATCGCAGGTGGACATGAGACGCGGCTTGATTTCTCAAAGTTTGGGTATGGATCAAATTGGGCTACAGTCCATAGTTACAATTCATAGAAATAGAATTGGTTGTACGCTATTTATTTATTTTTCTGTAGTCATTCCCTCTGGATCGGATACTAATAAATAACTGCGGACAGTCAGAGTACCGCATGTTAAAGACTGACGAATCAATTGAGGGTCCATCGAACGTAGTGTTGCGGGAAAAACTGGGGGTTTTTCCCCGAAATGGTTTTTCACCGGTAATTAACAGGTAACTTACCGGTAAGTTACCCCCCCCTTGAGAATTGATGGTAACTTACCTAAGTCACGTGTGTCACGTGAATATGTAAAACCATCATTGATTGGGCTGTCCGGGGCCGGTCCGGGCCAGAGCTAACCCCATTTTGCCCGGCCCCGCATTTTGCCCGGCCCCGCGTCATGATGGCGATCGTGCACGATTTGGCCGAGGGTACCCTTAAAAAATATTCAGTCAATTAATTAATTAATTAATTTCAGTGAAAGTTTCTCATATTTGCTTCCATAATCAACTCATCCGGCTTTGGCAATTTCACGCGTCGGGATTCGAACTCTCGACCAGTGCACACCAAAAATACGCTTTCTGTAAAGATTACCACTAAACCATTCAAACTAATGTCATTGTTCTCCCATGCTCCTCTTAAACCATAGTTTGCCTCGGCCACATGTGCCTGCCACGTCAACATCCCGCTCTGTCGCCGCCAGCTCTGTGCCCACTATTGCCTCTGTCATCACCTTCCCCTCTCTCTGTCGTCGCTGCCCTCCACTCTGCCTCCTCTCCCGTCTGCTGTTGCCATCTTCACCTCCTCTCTCGCGTCCTCTCTGTTGCCACTATCGCCCGCCCCCTGTTGCAGGTTGCCACCACAACACCATTGATTTCTTGTTAGCATGGCACATCCCGGTGTTTCATGACTCGTTACGCGTGGACATTCCACGGCGTCACGGTCGCTCGGGCGTCGCTTTTGCGACCATCCGACGCCTGACCTGCGACTGGGGACGTCTCCCCAAACTTTTGCCCGTGTCCCCCCCTCCCCTCGCCACTGTGGACCGTGGCCACTGCCACCCCAACGCTCTGCTACCGCCTGACCCCGCCGCTGCCGCTGTCCTTATGCCGCCGTTGCGGGGCACCGCCGCTGCAACCCTGCCCTCTCTGCCGCTGCAACCTCAAGGCCCATGCATGGACAACTTATTCAGATTGTAGTTCTTACGGCTTTTGTATTGTCACATAGTTGGAAAATACATGCATCTGTTATATCGATGTGTCTTGCAGGGATCAGCTCGAGCGCGAACAAAAAAAAAAGTGGGGGAGCTTCGCAGTTTGCGCTCAGAATGGTCACGTGAAAACATCACGTGATCAAAGTTACCAGTAAGTTACCGGTAAGTTACCCCCCCCTTTGGGACCCTGAGGTAACTTACCGGTAACTTACCGGCCCGGGGGGTTTTTCCCGCAACACTAATCGAACGCGTGTTTGCTGAGACTCACGTGCCCTGGCACCGGTAACGTGACACGGTCACGTGACTATTGTGCCTCAAGAAGAGGTCCTTCAACAAGAAAGAAAAGTCAAAATCGACTTTCTAATAGCTTTTCGGGACCTGTAAGAAGTTGAAAGGTGCACAGAAGTGAATCGAATTACTTGTAGGATTGCTGATCTCGGCGCGAGAACTAGCAGAGTAGAATGTTATTTTCGATTGCTGCGCTGCTCTGAACTAAAGAGCAACGAAACGTTACATATCAAGCAAATCGTACGATTGCCTCGTCAAAGGGGTCTTCCCAGTCCTGTTGACAAACTCAACCATCTCACCATGAATTTGCCCAATTTTCTTGGGTTCCTTTTCGCCCTCCCTGAGCCCGTTCTCGTCCCAGTGGTGGACACCACCTAGCAGTGTGTCATTCCACAGTTTTATCTCACCAAGTGAAAAAAAACTAGGACACACCAGGAATAATTTTGAATGGCCTAACCACTGTGTCCTCTCGTTCCTCCACGCCGCCGTAAGCGCTATGTGGCGCGTATGGGCGCCACGGATCAACTGCGAACCCATCCGTAGTCAGCATCGCTGGACCCGTTCAAGAAACGGGTAGAAGGACTGAATATACATACCTTCACCGTCAATAAATGCTAACCTATCAGCTGCAATGTGGTAATCGCCTAGCACGTTCACGGCAGTGACATTTGGCAGCGGAGGCACTTTGTAGTATTCTCCCGGTGGGAACGCCTGAATACATATCTTGTGCTCATAGTCGATGTCCAATAGGCGCGAAATAATAGTAGGGGTGCCAACTGGTGGCGCGGTCTACAAATGGATGTCAGCATGGGCGGCGATGCGGCGATGCGAAGACATACAGAAGTAGCCCCATTGTGTGCAGTACTGGAACACCCACGGGCGCCAGTCTTCACTGAGATCTGTGATCTGATACTTTGAATCTTCGTTCGTCCCGAAGCAATCTTCCACAGTCAAACCCATATCTTGTGGGCAGAGTACGACAATGTTCTTCGCGGCCACAAAAGGTTTGTGATTCAAGATGCATAATGGTAAGGTATGCGTACCTCTCGGATCCACTTGGCGTAATTTAACAGAGCGATATTAGCTTTCAGTCCTCCTCCCAGGAGCACCGTACGCTCCGTGTCTTTCAGAGTCGGCGTGTCGCCGTTCAGCGTCGCACAGAACTGATCGAATGTCGTCGAGCTAACAGCAGGATCCCAGTTCTCATCCTCCCACGTGGTCAGTGGATACTGTTCCAGCAGCACATATTAGTTCCGCCTATGCTATGAAGCAGGTCCGAGACATACCTCGAGCACCGAGACAGAGTCCTTATCTGACTCCAGCTCGCTGAGGCCAAACAGGCCTTTGAGTCGGCCACGCAGGGGGCCGATTTTGAGAAGGGAATCAATCATGCTGATGCTATTCACAAGGTTGGATGAAAAAATTGGGCCCGCGTCGAGCCGGATGGCGTCCACGTACTCCCAATTCATGAGCACAGCGTGCGTCACCGCTAGGGGGCGGGAGGAGGCTTAGTATCGTTTGTGAAGAATAATTAAACACAAAAGGTGCGCACCACTCGACGCGATAGCACCAAACACGAGATCAGGATACAGCACTCGCATGTGAGCCGCCCGTGCTCCTGCATATGACCCCTACAAAACACGGCATTAACAACGGGATGACCACCATCACAAGACGCTGGAGAGGGCACACGAACACCATAGTATATCCATGGTGTCTTTCGGGCCGTAAGGTTCTCGTCGATGTTCTCGAATTTGACATTGCGCATAAAATTGGCCGAGTCTTCGAGAGCTTGCTCGTTGTTGAGCCACCTACAGCACCGCATGATGGGGAAATAAGCTGCATCAATATAAGAGCGCGCGGAGGGGTCGACATGGGATGAGGCAGAGAGGACAAGCGCACCTTAGGGAATCAGTCGAAAAGTTTTGGACACTCACAGACTTGCCTCGACCAAATCCCGGTCGCACGTCGGCACATAAAAACGTCTAGGCTTAATCCAGGGATACACGTACCATAATATCTATGCTCTAGCACAACTGCGATGCCGCCTGTCGCACGTGCCAAAATATCCCCAACACCTGTGTCCAAGAACGGCAGACGGTCCTCCCCATTAGTCTCGCCCCCATCTATAACGATGACCGGTGAGCCAGGATGTGGTCTATAGTGTCGTGTGTTGACCCAGAAACGTTGTTGAAACGTCGCTTCGGTGGTGTTGTCAAAGTGATCGAGTGGCTGGGTGAACGTCTGAACGGAGAACTCGGATGCCGCGACGGCGACAACGAGTGGTGCTTGTAATGTGCTGGCATGCGCCGGCACCTCAGTCCCTTGATCGGGATGCGAGGTTATGCCAGCAGCGCGTCGATGGAGATTTTGAAAGTTGACCCCCTGTGCATTATGGAGGACATGCTCATGAAGGGCATTGCTGCCGCCCATACCGACGAGCACGACAACAAAAGATATCCAAATGATGTGGAAAGCCCACACCATACGGTGTGGCCGAGAGAGAAGAGAACGATACCCTCATGAAGGTAAATACTGTACTCCGGGCGGGGTCCTCCGACGATCCCACGGTTCGATTCCTTAGTGCCAAAGTAACTCGTCGGGGCTCATATAACGCCCATTAAGCTCATAAGTTGAATAGATTTATTTCACTACAGCATTTATAGAACGTAACAATTTGATTCCACCGAATTGATGGCTTAAATCTGCTAATGTTGCTCCGCCTTGTGACTAGACTTCAATTGGGGGCATGGCAATTGGAGAGACAGATTGGACAAAGACTAAACAAACAAATATATGCTACAAGTTACTTGGCATAGCTTTCCACGTCGCGGGCCACAGATGGTGCAAGTACAGCGATCTCGTTACGACGAGTTGGTGTCGAGAATCAAGTTACAGTATCAGTGTATGCTGTCGCCTAAATGTAGATTACATTTTATTGAGCTAACAGTTGGATTGATCGCAAAGCAAAGAGGCCAGCGTCTACACCCGTGACAATCTCTTACTAAGCGCCCAGTCTGAGCGGTTGCGATACCCTCCCAATTTTCCTAACTTCCTCAATTCTTAATCTTTGTCAGGGACTCCTCGGAAATCGCTAACATACTGTTAGACTTGTTCTCTTAGGCCGCATAGCCTGAGAACGGAAGCATAGACGAAGCACAGCGTCCGCAAGTATTAAGCTCTGATATCGGAGACGAGCAAAGTCAACCTGCCCATCTAAATACTTGTGGCTATCCCAGCCATCCCCAGCAAATTTATTAAAAGTTTTAGAGGCATGCCGTGCGTACCATCCCCAACATCTATACACCTCGTTCGAGGATACGAAAGTCGACTGGCGTGCCCTCAGCTTCGTGTATGCTGCACGGGCCTAAAACACCAATCGAGGTGTTGTTCGTGATGAGTTCCTTGTCCTGCTGCAGCGTCTCGTGGAGCGCGCGCAACCAGGGGTGAATCAGATCTTCCAAACTGCCGCAAAAACGTTCAGTTCCGGGACAAACGAAACACTTTTCGGTAAGATGGTGGTCACAAAGGAAGGTGAGGGGATACAGTACCATCAGCGAAAGACTCAAAATGCTTCTCGAAATACGTCTTAACGCTTTGGCTACGGCCGCCGAATGCGACGGCAAGGTAAGTTATTGTCACTTGGCCAAGCGCTCGGTGAGAACTTGTATATGTGTGGTCCAGTGTGGTCTAGCCCGATGACCAGGACGCCGACACCGTATGGACATCAGCTATATTCCTGTGTGTCCACTTGGGCCCCTGCGTGGTTGATCAATACATACATCAGTTGCCACAAAAAAAAACCGTAAATTCGGAAGAAAAAAAAAAGGCGAAACACACTGTCAGCGATGACCGACACGAGTCGGTTTACGGGACGGGCTGGTTGAAGACTATCGTGGATGCCATGGCCTGCTGGCGCATAAAGTTGCTACATTTTGAGATGAGATCGTTTGGGTCTGTGGGGCTTATATAGAACGACGGAAGGAGTACACGTGCATCCAAGGTTAGGCCTGCGATCGCAATGCCGACGTGGTCGTCGATGTGGAACATCTTTTGCTGGTACTAGGCACTGGAAAACATAGGTGTGAGCCGAAGGAATGAGACGAAGTGCTGCTGCTGCTACGGGCATGACACGACACGCACTTTGAGCGAAACGAGGATTGCATGAGTTTTCAAGCGCAGACCGACTGCTCCCGATCCCTGCTTGACGGAATGCATACTCTACTTGATGTAATCTGCCTTGGCGCGAGAAGACAGTGTTGTCAGAGTCGGTAGGTGTTATGATGGAAAGGATGAGGGTAGCGCAAAAATTCTAATCTCGACTGACGCCACGCGTCCAATTGAAGTTGACGCGTCTTGGATTCATAATCATTTATTAGTCTCAGTCCTATTCTGCGCGTATCCCAACTCCTCTGGATATCCTAACCATTATATAGACATCACAAGAGGCCGTTGTATACCGCAGACGTGACGTCAAATCTAAAAGTGTTGATGGTGATGGGTTTGAACTGCTCGTTTCGCGCGAATTCGAGTTGGCCCTGTAACCAGGCCGTCATATTCAACTTCACGTCGAGTGGAGCGAATGGCTGAGCGTGGAGAAGATCAGCGAACATAGCAGGCAGGTCGTCAGTAAGGCACCGTTTTTGTTCAGGTATCCTCTTCCTGACTGTGCTTTGACTTCACAGGTTTTTCCCTTGTCGATTGTGCGCTATAGCACCTTCGCGGACAAATCCCATCCCATTTCCCATCACAATTTTGGTCGACGTCATCTACCTTTCATCCGACCTGTCCAATGCCCTCCTTTTCTCGAGAACGCGTCCGTTCATGCTCCCGCATGACATACCGATCCCCGGCACAACAACAGAGACGACTCGCGACATCGTTACCATCGAGGCCTCGCTCTGCGAAAGTTTAAATGAAGTAGCCAGGGCCAGAGACTCAGATCATTCGGACTCCCGCGCTGCGAGTCTGCAGGTGATTACAGGCCAGGGCCTGACCCTGGGAGTGAAATGAGTGTTCAAGGGCCAAAAGCCTTGGCTGAGAAATTGGGTGTACAGTACGAGTTGACGAATGGATCGCTGGGATCGCGTCCCTAAACGTCGGATGCGTCTCCTTAGACATTCATTAAGTTATTACATGCTGTACATTACACATCTACCACTATATTAAAGTGTGCTGTGATGGACGCTCTCAAGATTTAGCACATTAATCATGGGGGGGCAGGCACGCTCATATAGAACGCCTTGGCTGTAGCGGCAGTGGGATGTGGGTTTTATGATGGGCTGTGGAGTACACAATGTTGTGAGCTAGACAAAGAGAGTCGAAATAAAGGGAAAACTAAGGGAATCTGCGATAACGTTGGTGTGGACAAGATTCGCAAAGCAAGAAACGCAAAAAGAGGTAAAAATAATCGAGATCCGTAGGTCTACCACTTGAGATAGTGTGGTGCAGGGGCCATACTAATCGCCTTCTCTGTATCGTTCTAATTTTAGATGCACCCCCGAAGGGAGTGAGGTGGCCTTATTAATAAACAAAAGTTTGCACAGTAATTCGTTTGGGTATGAATCATTACCATTTTGGTCTATGTGGTGGCTGCCTCGAGGCAAGGCTCAAACCTCTCATCGATCTCATCCTTATCGATCTCTTCTGTAGCCACCAACTTGCAATTCGTATGCCAAATTCTCTCTCTTCCGATGTTCCCGCTTTTAACCATTTATACAGCCCGAGTCCTTTAACATCTAGAATAACCCACCTCAGCCGCACGATATGCAAACTACCTCATTTCCACTCCAACTAACCAGTATGTGTCTTGATATCTCGCTGTCACAACTACTAAATCTCTCTTCCCTGCCAGTTCTCAGAGCACAGAACCTTCCACATATCAAGACCATCTCTCGAAAGGAAAGTCGTTTTTATGTTACTGTGATCGCTGGGGCGAGAACTTGGCATACACGAGCTGTGCGGAGCATGGGGAATCATGTCGAGTGGAACGATGAGGTCGATGCTTTGTAAGTACTCTTATACTTTTGCCTCTATTCACCAACTGACTCTCCTGTAGTGCCTTACAACCACATTCTCGTGTTACAATATCTCTGTATGCAAAAAGAGCCATGCATAAAGACATCCTTGTTGGAACAAAGGAAATAGGCTGTGAATCTCAACGCGGTTCGTCTTTTTAGGATTCTTATTCATGCGTCTGGCTGAGCATCCAACCTGTAGAGCTCAATATTGTTTTCGGCGGCGCCGATCGACATGGACACCTGACGGAGCAGGCCACACCCTACATATCGATCACCATGTCAGCAAATCCGAGTTCGTCTGTGACTGCGTCAGACAACGCCACAAACCCAAGAATGGCAGATCTGGACAACCCTGTCGCTAAAGAAGGTACTACGCATTTTATTGATACCACGCGACCGACGGCAACTTCCACCGCCCTACCTTCTTCATCTCGGATGGGTACCGTTCCCATCGAGAGCGGTACTCCTGTGGCACCGATGGTGGATAACCAGACGGAGATGTCACATACTCTGGATCGCGCTGGGGAAGCTTTGGATGCGGTAAAGACGTGGAAGACTACGGCTAATAGTATCAAATGGGTGATGGACACAGTGAGTCCAATCCTAAAAGTATGCTCAAAATATTTTTTCTCCCTACCCTTCGCTGACCTCATTCCGCTCCGCCCAGCTGAACCCCTATGCCAGCTTAGCATGGAGTCTGTTCTCAAAGATCCCCGAGGTATGTGCCCTTACTTTGTCGGAGGTCATGAAAGATTCACTCTTTTTTTGTCACTTCGCTACCAGACCTTGGTACACCAGTTTCAGCTTGACGATAATGTCCGGACACTACTTATCGCGATACGGGACGCGTTTGAATTTGCGAAGGACGCGGACGTTTTGACGAGCATTCGGCAGGGATCTACGCAGGCAAACATCCTCGAGGAGATGCTCCAGTGCGTCTCCGAATCAGCCGAGTTTATCGAATCGTATGCGAAGGACGTGCAAGTCGGTACGTCGTCTTGACCATCTTCGTTTCTTGTTATTAACATTTGATTTCCAGGGAAACGAGTTTTAAGAATATCGGCGGCCAGCTTGACGACAAGGTCGAGACCTACCGCACCACGCTCATCCGACTACATAAAAAGTTCCTCACATATTCTAATGTCATCGCTGGGCTGCTGTCCTTCAGATACGAGATGATATGAGATCGCAGCTAACGAAAACGTCGAACCAGGCATTGGAATCTGGTGCGTGATTCTGGCAAATCGTCGGATCGTCCATCTGACAGGGTGAGCGTAGAGTTGAGGGCAATAATCGGAGAAGCGCCTGTTATAGGAGGCTGGCGATTCAACGATAGGAAGGGCTGTCATCCAGGCACTCGCCAAGATTTTTTGCACCACATCATTGAATGGACCGGGAATCCCAACTCTGAGCGTGGCCTCGTTCTCTTCGGTCAGGCAGGCACAGGAAAGTCCTCGATTGCGCATGAGGTCGCGCATCTCTTTGACAAGAAGTGTCTTGGTTCCTATGTCGCTTTTCGTCGAAAGGAGGAATCCATGGACGCCAAAGATGATGGTTATCATCTATTCACAACGCTTGCTCGTGATCTCTGTGATCGTTATCCTTCGTTCAAACTCGCCCTCGGGGAGGCCGTTGTGGCAATTCGTCTTTTCGTAGCACCCGAGATTATCGGAGACTTTTTGAATGGCTCCTCCTTGAACCACTCAAGTACTACAACTCGATGGCACGATCCTTATCGTCATCGATGCGTTGGATGAGAGTGGCATCACGATCGGCAAAAATGGACTACATACATTCCTTGCCCAACATCTCATCGACCTCCCGCCAAACTTCCGCATCTTCATCACTTCGAGGCCGGAGCATGGTATCGAACCTGCGTTCGCCAACGCGAAGTCTGTCCGTACCCTCTACATGAATGACGCCCAACTGGCTGCCGACACGGAGCAAGATATTGGGATTTATCTCCAGAATGAGCTCCCGAGGAAGTTTTCAAAGAACATGGTCCAGATTACGAAGGGTGCAGAGGGCCTATTTCAGTGGGCTGCAGTTGCATCCGGATTCATCAATAGCCCTGATAATCTCGGTGTCATCGTGAAAAAGCTCATACAGCGCCTGTTGGGACACTCTCGAGGTCGTACTGGAGGATTGTTGGATCATTTGTACGAAGAAGTTCTCAAAGAATACTTCAAATCAGAGAAGCACAGTCACTATTTCGGTCCATCATGGGACAGCTTTTTGCTGCGATCGAGCCCCTCTCCATCCAGTCCTTAATTTCTTTGCGACGCCATGCACCCATTGATGATCCTGAGGATTTTGATCCTGTTCCTGTACTTGAAACTCTTCGTCGTCTTGGCTCGCTGTGAGCAACGTGACTTCATCGGATCATACGCGTCCCATCCTTCCTCTCCATACCTCATTCCGTGATTTTCTAACCAATAAGACGAACGATGTGTTCTATGTGGACCTCTCCGATGCCCACCGACAGTTGGCACATTCCTGCCTTGGCTCAATGCTCGATAGTCTCAAATTCAACATCTGCAAACTCGAGTCGTCATATCTCGCCAACAGCGACGTCCCTGACCTTGAATCTCGAATCACCGAACACATTCCATCTGGACTATCTTACGCTGTGTTTACTGGGTCGACCATTTAGGACATTTTGGCTTCGACCAGGATATCTTCAAAAGGTCCGATCGCTCTTCGAGACAAAATTTCTGTTTTGGCTGGAAGTGCTTAGCATCAAGAGCCGTGTGGGCCCTGTTTCCCCAGTAGTATCATCGTGGTTGCAGCTTGAGGTAGGTACACCCCATAATTGAGTATGATATGTAATGACATTTGGGTAAAACAGCGTACTCAGCCAGAAGTGCAGGAATTGTTGGGATTGGTGCATGATGCGTCCGCATTTGTGCGGTATTTCGGAATGGCCGTGGCGAAGAGTGCTCCGCATATCTATGTGTCTGCCCTCCCTTTCACACCAACCTCTTCCCGCATCCGCAATCGATACCTTTCCCTGTTTCCTCACACATTGACCTTGGAACGTGGGGAGTTGTCTCATTGGCCAGCATTGGAAATGACGATTCATGCACATAGTGCCTGGGCTTGTCTATGGCATTTTCGCCGGACGGGCAACGGATCGCATCGGCCTCTGGAGATAGCACAATTTGCGTTTGGGATGCCACGACGGGAGAGATCGTAGCGGGCCCGTTTACTGGACACACCAGTTACGTCACTTCTGTTGCATTTTCGCCGGACGGCCAGCGCATTGCATCGAGCTCGGGCGACTGCACGATTCGCGTGTGGGATGTCGCAACAGGACAAATCGTAACGGACCCATTTACTGGACATACAGCAGAGGTCCTTTCTGTTTCATTCTCCCCGGACGGGCGGCACGTCGCATCGGCCTCGCAGGATTGCACAATTCGCGTTTGGGATACCACAACGGGAGAAACCGTAGCGGGCCCGTTTACTGGACACACCGATTCGGTCGAATCTGTTGCATTCTCACCAGACGGGCGGTGTATTGCATCGGCCTCGAATGATAGAACGATATGCGTGTGGGATGCTGCAACAGGACAGATCGTAGCGGGTCCGTTTACTGGACACACCGATTGGGTTAGATCTGTTTCATTTTCGCCGGACGGACAGCGCATCGCATCGGCCTCGCATGACCACACAATCCGCGTTTGGGATATCACAACGGGAGAGGTCGTAGCAGGCCCATTTATTGGACACACCAGTTATGTCACAAGTGTTGCATTCTCGCCGGACGGGCAACATATCGCATCGGCCTCTCCGATCGCACGATTTGCTTGTGGGATGCCACAATGGGAGAGATAGCAGCAGGCCCGTTTACCGGACACACCGATGATGTCAATTCTGTTGCATTCTCGCCGGATGGACAGCGCATTGCATCGGCCTCTTCGACGGCACGATTCGCGTGTGGGACGCCGCAGTAGGACAGATCGTAGCTGATTCGTTTACTGGACACTCCGGTGGGGTCACATCTATTGCATTCTCGCCAGACGGACAGCGCATCGCATCAGGCTCGGATGATCACGTGATTTGTATGTGGGATGCCGCGACAGGACAGATTGTAGCGGACCCGTTTACTGGACACACCGATCGGGTCAGATCTGTTGCATTCTCGCCGGACGGACAGCGCGTTGCATCGTGCTCAGCCGATGATACGACTCGTGTGTGGGATGCCGCAACAGGGCAAGTCGTAGCGGACCAGGATACTGATTGGGTCAACGCTGTTGCATTCTCGCCGGACGGGCGGCACATTGCATCGGCTTATTTGATCGCACGATTCGCATTTGGGATGCCACAACAGGAAGGGTCGTAGCGGGCCCGTTTCTGGACACACTTACTGGGTCACATCTGTTGCATTCTCGCCGGACGGGCGGTGCATTGCATCATCCTCGGACGATTGTACGATTCGTGTGTGGGATGCTGCAACAGGGCAAGTCGTAGCGGGCCCGTTTGCTGGACACACCAAACCGGTCAACTCTGTTGCATTCTCGCCGGACGGACAGCGCCTCACATCGGCCTCAGACGATGCCACGATTTGCGTGTGGGATATCACAACCGGACAGATCATAGTGGGCCCATTTACTGGACACACCGCTCCGGTCAGCTCTGCTGTATTCTCGCCGGACGGGAAGCGCATCGCGTCGGCCTCATACGATTGTACGATCGCATGTGGGATGCCGCAACAGGAGAGATGGTAGCGGGTCCGTTTGCTGGACACACCTCTTATGTCAATTCCGTTGCATTCTCTCCAGATGGGCAGCGAATCGCATCGGCCTCAAGTGATCACACGATTCGCATGTGGGAAGTTACAATAGGACAGGTTGGAGCGGGCCAATCTACTGGACACACCTCAGGGATCAGATCTGCGGAGGTTGTACCGAAAGATGCTGACAAAATCCTAGATCAGTCCCCGATCAATACTGATGGTTGGATATGTGGAGAAGAGAAAGGACTTTTTTTATGGATTCCCGAACTTCACAGGCGGCGTCTTTATACACCCAGGACTGTCTGGATCGCAGGTGGACATGAGACGCGGCTTGATTTCTCAAAGTTTGCGTATGGATTAAATTGGGCTACAGTCTATGGTTACAATTCATAGAAATAGAATCGGTGTACACTTTTGATTTATTTTTCTGTAGTCATTCCCTCTATCGGATACTAATAAATAATCGCGGACAGTCAGGTTAAAGACTGATGAATCAATTTGAGGGTGTGTTTGCCGAGACTCACGTGCCTGGCACCGGTAACGTGACAGTCATGTGACTATTGTGCCTTAAAGAGAGGTCCTCGACAAGAAAGAAAAGTTAAAAACGGTTTTTCGGGACTTGTAAGCAGTTGAAAGGTGCACAGAAGCGATCGAATTATTTGTAGGATTGCTGATCTCGGCGCGAGAACCAGCAGAGTAGAATGTTATTTTCGATTGCTGTGCTGCTCTGAACTAAAGAACAACGAAACGTTACACATCAAGCGAATCATACCATTGCCTCGTCAAAGGGGTCTTCCCAGTCCTCCAACCAAGCCTTGACAAACTCAACCATCTCACTATGAATTTGCCCAATTTTCTTGGGTTCCTTCTCGCCCTTCCTGAGCCCGTTCTCGTCCCAGTGGTGGACACCACCTAGCAGCATGTCATTCCACAGTTTTATCTCACCAAGTGAAAAAACTAGGACACACCAGGAATAATTTTGAATGGCCTAACCACTGTGTCCTCACGTTCCTCCGCACCACCGTAAGTACTATGTGGCGTGTATGGGCGCCACGGATCAACTGCGAACCCATCCATAGTCAGCATCGCCGGACCCGTTCAAGAAAGGGGTAGAACGACTGAATATACATACCTTCACCGTCAATAAATGCTAACCTATCAGCTGCAATGTGGTAATCGCCTAGCACGTTCACGGCAGTGACATTTGGCAGCGGAGGCACTTTGTAGTATTCTCCCGGTGGGAATGCCTGAATACATATCTTGTGCTCATAGTCGATGTCCAATAGGCGCGAAATAATAGTAGGGGTGCCAACTGGTGGCGCGGTCTACAAATGGATGTCAGCATGGGCGGTGATGTGGTGATGCGAAGACATACGGTCAAGTAGCCCCATTGTGTGCAGTACTGGAACACCCACGGGCGCCAGTCTTCACTGAGATCTGTGATCTGATATTTTGAATCTTCGTTTGTCCCAAAGCAATCTTCCACAGTCAAACCCATATCTTGTGGGCAGAGTACGACAATGTTCTTCGCGGTCACAAAAGCTTTGTGATTCAAGATGCATAAGGGTAAGGTATGCGTACCTCTCGGATCCACTTGGCGTAATTTAAAGAGCGATGTTAGCTTTCAGTCCTCTCCCAGGAGCACCGTACGCTCCGTGTCTTTCAGGGTCGGCGTGTCGCCGTTCAGTGTCGCACAGAACTGATCGAATGTCGTCGAGCTAACAGCAGGATCCCAGTTCTGATCCTCCACGTGCTCAGCGGATACTGTTCCAGCAGCACATTAGTTCCGCCTATCTTATGAAGCAGGTCCGAGACATACCTCGAGCACCGAGACAAAGTCCTTATCTGATTCCAGCTCGCTGAGGCCAAACAGGCTTTTCAGTCGGCCGCGCAGGGGGCCGATTTTGAGAAGCGAATCAATCATGCTGATGCTATTCACGAGGTTGGATGAACAAATTGGGTCCGCGGCGAGCCGGATGACGTCCATGTACTCCCAATTCATGAGCACAGCGTGCGTCACCGCTGGGGGCGGGAGGAGGTTTAGTATCGTTTGTGAAGAATGATTGAAAAAAAAGGTGCGCACCACTCGACGCAATAGCACCAAACACGAGATCAGGATACAGCACTCGCATGTGAGCTGCCCGTGCTCCTGCATATGACCCCTACAAAACTCGACATTAACAACGGGATGACCACCATCACAGGACGCGGAGAGGGCACACGAACACCATAGTATATCCATGGTGTCTTTCGGGCCGTAAGGTTCTCGTGATGTTCTCGAATTTGACATTGCGCATAAAATTGGCCGAGTCTTCGAGTGCTTGCTCGTTGTTGAGCCACCTACAGCACCGCATGATGGGGAATAAGCTGGATCAATATAAGAGCGCGCGGAGGGGTCGACATGGCATGAGGCGGCGAGGACAAGCGCACCTTAGGGAATCAGTCGAAAAGTTTTGGACACCCACAGACTTGCCTGGACCAAATCCCGGTCGCACGTCAGCGCATGAAAAGTCTAGGCTCAATCCAGGGATACACGTACCATAATATCTATGCTCTAGCACAACTGCGATGCCGCCTGTCGCACGTGCCAAAATATCCCCAACACCTGTGTCCAAGAACGGCAGACGGTCCTCCCCTTAGTCTCGCCCCCATCGATAACGATGACCGGTGAGCCATGACGTGGTTTATAGTGTCGTGTGTTGACCCAGAAACGTTGTTGAAACGTCGCGTCGGTGGTGTTGTCAAAGTGATCGAGTGGCTGGGTGAACGTCTGAACGGAGAACTCGGATGCCGCGACGGCGACAACGAGTGGTGCTTGTAATGTGCTGGCATGCGCCGGCACCTCAGCCCCTTGATCGGGATGCGAGGTTATGCCAGCAGCGCGTCGATGGAGATTTTGAAAGTTGACCCCCTGTGCATTATGGAGGACGTGCTCGTGAAGGGCATTGCTGCCCCCGTACCGACGAGCACGACAATAAGAGATATCCAAATGTGTGGAAAGCCCACACCATACGGTGTGGCCGAGAGAGAAGAGAACGACACCCTCATGAAGGTAAATACTGTACTCCGGGCGGGGTCCTCCGACGATCCCACGGGTTCAATTCCTTAGCGCCAGGGCTCATATAAACGCCCATTAAGCTCAAAAGTTGAATAGATTTATTTCACAACGGCATTTATAGAACGTAACGATTTGATTCCACCGAATTGATGGCCTATATCTGCTAATGTTGCTCCGCCTTATACTGCGGCCGTGACTAGACTTCAATTGGGGGCATGGCAAGTGGAGAGAATCATATCGAACAAACATCCCATATATGCTAATACGAGTTACTTGGCACAGCTTTCAACGTCGCGGGCCACAGGGATGGTGCAAGTACAGCGATCTCGTTACGACGAGTTGGTGTCGAAATCAAGTTACAGTATCAGTGTATGCTGTCGCCTAAATGTAGATTACATTTTATTGAGCTAACAGTTTGATTGATCGCAAAGCAAAGAGAAGACCAGAGGTCAGCGTCTACACCGTACTAAGCGCCCAGTTTCTACCGCTGAGCGGTTGCGATACCCTCCCAATTTCCTACTTCCTCAATTCTTAATGTTTGTCAGGGACTCCTCGGAAATCGCTAGCATACTGTTAGGCTTGTTTCTTAGGCCGCATAGCCTGAAGGCATAGATGAAGCACAGCTTCCGCAAGTATTAACTATTTAAGCTCTATATCGGAGACGAGCAAAGTCAACCTGCCCATCTAAATACTTGTGGCTATCGCACCATCCCCCAGCAAAATTATTGAAGTTTTAGAGGCATGTCGTGCGTACCATCCCCAACATCTATACACCTTGCTCGAGGATACAAAAGTCGACTGGCGTGCCCTCAGCTTCGTGTATGCTGCACGGGCCTAAAACACCAATCGAGGTGTTGTTCGTCGTGAGTTCCTTGTCCTGCTGCAGCATCTCGCGGAGCGCGTGCAACCAGGGGGAATCAATCTTCCAAACTGCCACAAAAACGTTCGGTTCCGGGACAAATGAAACACTTTTCGGTAAGATGATGGTCACAAAAGGAAGGTGAAGGAATACGGTACCATCAGCATAAGACTCAAAATGCTTCTCGAAATACGTCTTAACGCTTTGGCTACGGCTGCCGATTGCGACGGCAAGGTAAGTTACTGTCACTTGGCCATGCGCTTGGTGAGAACTTGTATATGTGTGGTCCAGTGTGGTCTAGCCTGATGACCAGGACGCCGACACCGTATGGACGTCGGCCATATTCCTGTGTGTCCACTTGGGCCCCTGCGTGGTTGATCAATACATACATCAGTTGCCACAAAAAAAACCGTGAATTCAGAAAAATGGTGAAACACACTGTCAGGGATGACCGACACGAGACGGTTTACGGGACGGGCTGGTTGAAGACTATCGTGGATGCCATGGCCTGCTGGCGCATAAAGTTCCTAAACTTTGAGATGAGATCGTTTGGGTCTGTGGGTGGGACTTAATGTGAGAAATATAGAACGACGAAGGAGTACACGTGCATCCGAGGTTAGGCCTGCGATCGCAATGCCGACGTGATCGTCGATGCGGAACATCATTTGCTGGTACGAGGCGGCTGCTGAGCGCTGGAAAACGTAGGTGTGAACCGAAGGAATGAGACGAAGCGCTGCTGCTGCTATGGGCATGACATCGTACACACTTTGAGAGAAAGGAGGATCGCATGGTTTTCGAGCGCAGACCGACTGCTCCCGATCCCTGCTTGACGGAGTGCATACTCTACTTGATGTAATCTGCCTGGGGCGAGAAGACGATGTTGTCAGAGTCGGTAGGTGTTATGACGGAAAGGATGAGGGTAGCGCAAAAGTTTCAATCTCGACAGACGCCGCGCGTCCAATTGAAGTTGACGCGTCTTACTTGAATTCATATTCATTTATTAGTCTCAGTCCTATTCTCACGTATCCAAACTCCTCTGGATATCCTAACCACTATATAAATCACAAGAGGCCGCTGTATACCGCGTGATGTGCAAATCTAGAAATGTTGATGGTGATGGTTTGAACCGCTCGTTTCGCGCGAATTCGAGTTGGCCCGTAACCAGGCCATCATATTCAACTTCATGTCGAGTGGAGCGAATGGCTGAGCGTGGAGAAGATCAGCGAACGGGCAGCAGGCGGGTCGTCAGTGAGGCACCGTTTTTGTTCAAGTATCCTCTTCCTGACTGTGCTTTCATTTCACAGGTTTTTCCCTTGTCGATTGTGCGCTACAGCACCTTCGCGGACAAATCCCATCCCATTTTCTATCACAATTTGGTCGACATCATCTACCTTTCATCCGGCCTGTCCAATGCCCTCCTTTTCTCGAGAACGCGTCCGTTCATGCTCCCGCATGACATACCGATCCCCGGCACAACAACAGAGACGACTCGCGCATCGTTACCATCGAGGCCTCGCTCTGCGAAAGTTTAAATGAAGTAGCCAGGGCCAGAGACTCGGATCATTCGGACTCCCGCGCTGCGAGTCTCCAGGTGATTACAGGCCAGGGGCTGACCCTGGGAGTGAAATGAGTGTTCAAGGGCCAAAAGCCTTGTCTGAGGAGAAATTGGGTGTACAGTACGAGTTGACGAATGGATCACTGGCATCGCATCCCTAGACGTCGGATGGTCTCCTTGGACATTCATTAAGTTATTACATGCTGTACATTACACATCTACCACTGTATTAAAGTGTGCTGTGATGGACGCTCCCAAGATTTAGCACATTAATCATGGGGGGCAGGCACGCTCATATAGAACGCCTTGGCTGTAGCGGCAGTGGGATGTGGGTTTTATGATGGGCTGTGGAGTACACCATGTGTGAGCTAGACAAAGAGAGTCGAAATAAAGGGAAAACTAAGGGATCTGCGATAACATTGGTGTGGACAAGATTCGCAAAGCAAGAAACGCAAAAAGAGGTAAAAATAATCGAGATCCGTAGGTCCACCACTTTGAGATAGCGTAGTGCAGGGCCATACTAATCGCCTTCTCTATATCGTTCTAATTTTAGATGCACCCCAAGCGGGTGGCCTTATTAATAAACAAAAGTTTGCACAGTAATTCGTTTGGGTATGAATCATTACCATTTAGGTCTATGTGGCGGCTGCCTCGAGGCGATACTCAACCTCTCATCGATCTCATCCTTATCGATCTCTTCTGTAGCCACCAACTCGCAATTCGTATGCAAAATTCTCTCTCTTCCGATGTCCCTCTTTTAACCATTTATACAGCCCGAGTCCTTTAACATCTAGAATAACCGACCTCAGCCGCACTCCAGTCACCGATATGCAATCTACTCATTCCCACTCCAACTAACCAGTATGTGTCTTGATATCTCGCTGTCACAAGTACTAAATCTCTCTTCTCTGCCAGTCCTCAGAGCACAGAACCTCCACATATCAAGACTATCTCTCGAAAGGAACGTCGTTTCTATGTTACTGTGACCGCTGGGGCGAGAACTTGGCATACACGAGCTGTGCGGAGCATGGGGAATCATGTGGAGTGGAACGAGGAGGTCGATGCTTTGTAAGTACTCTTATACTTTTGCCTCTATTCACCAACTGAATCTCCTGTAGTGCCTTACAACCACATTCTCGTGTTACAATATCTCTGTATGCAAAAAGAGCCATGCAGAAAGACATCCTTGTTGGAACACAGGAAATAGGCTGTGAATCTCAACGCGGTTCGTCTTTTTAGGATTCTTGTTCGTGCGTCTGGCTGAGCATCCAACCTGTAGAGCTCAATATTGTTTTCGGCGGCACTGATCGACATGGACACCTGACAGAGCAGGCCACACCCTACATAACGATCACCATCTCAGCAAATCCGAGTTCGTCTGTGACTGCGTCAGACCACGCCCCAAACCCAAGAATGGCAGATCTGGACAACCCTGTCGCTGAAGAAGGTACTGCCCATTCTATTCATACCACGCGACCGACGGCAACTTCCACCGCCCTACCTTCTTCATCTCGGATGGGTACCGTTCCATCGAGAGCGGTACTCCTGTGGGATCGATGGCGGACAACCAGACGGAGATGTCACATACTCTGGATCGCGCTGGGGAAGCTTTGGATGCGGTAAAAACGTGGAAGACTACCGCTAATAGTATCAAATGGGTGATGGACACAGTGAGTCCAATTCTAAAAGTATGCACAAAATATGTCTTCTCCCTACCCTTTGTTAACCTCATTCCGTCCCAGCTGAACCCCTATGCCAGCTTAGCATGGAGTCTGTTCTCAAAGATCCCCGAGGTATGTGTCCTTACTTTGTCGGAGGCCATGGAGGATCATTCATTTTTTTTTGTGACTTCGCTACCAGACCTTGGTACACCAGTTCCAGCTTGACGATAATGTCCGGACACTACTTATCGCGATACGGGACGCGTTTGAATTTGCGAAGGACGTGGACGTTTTGACGAGCATTCGGCAGGGATCTACACAGGCAAAAGTCCTCGAGGAGATGCTGCAGTGTGTCTCCGAATCTGCCGAATTTATCGAATCGTATGCGAAGGACGTGCAAGTCGGTACGTCGTCTTGACCATTTTCGTTTCTTATTATTAACATGTGATTTCCAGGGAAACGAGTTTTAAGAATATCGGCGGCCAGCTTGACGACAAAGTCGAACCTACCGCACCACGCTCATCCGACTGCATAAAAAGTTCCTCACATATTCTAATGTCATCGCTGGGGCTGCTGTCCTTCAGATACGAGATGATATGAGAGCGCAGCTAACGAAAACGTCGAACCAGGCATTGGAATCTGGTGCGTAACTCTGGCAAATCGTCGGATCGTCCATCTGACAGGGCGAGCGTAGAATTGAGGGCAATAATCGGAGAACGCCTGTTATAGGAGGGTGGCGATTCAACGATAGGAAGGGCTGTCATCCAGGCACTCGCCAAGATTTTTTGCACCACATCATTGAATGGGTCGGGAATCCCGATCTGAACGTGGCCTCGTCCTCTTCGGCCAGGCAGGCACGGAAAGTCCTCGATTGCACATGAGGTCGCGCATCTCTTCGACAAGAAGTGTCTTGGTTCCTATGTCGCTTTTCGTCGAAAGGAGGAATCCATAGACGCCAAAGATGATGGTTATCATCTATTCACAACGCTTGCTCGTGATCTCTGCGATCGTTATCCTTCGTTCAAACTCGCCCTCGGGGAGGCCGTTGTGGACAATTCATCTTTTCGTAGCACCCGGGATTATCGTAGACTTTTTGAATGGTTCCTCCTTGAACCACTCAAGTACCTACAACTCGATGGCACGATCCTTATCGTCATCGATGCGTTGGATGAGAGTGGCATCACGATCGGCAAAAATGGACTACATACATTCCTTGCCCAACATCTCAATGACCTCCCGCCAAACTTCCGCATATTCATCACTTCGAGGCCGGAGCATGGATCGAACCTGCGTTCGCCAACGCGAAGTCTGTCCGTACCCTCTACATGAATGACGCCCAAATGGCCGCCGACACGGAGCGCGATATTGGGATTTATCTCCAGAATGAGCTCCCCGAGGAAGTTTTCAAAGAACATGGTGACAGATTAGCGAAGGGGTCAGAGGGCCTGTTTCAGTGGGCTGCAGTTGCATCCGGATTCATCAATAGCCCTGATAATCTCGGCGTCATCGTGAAAAGGCTCATTCAGCGCCTGTTGGGACACTCTCGAGGTCATGGTGGAGGTCTGTTGGATCATTTGTACGAAGAAGTTCTCAAGAATACTTCAAATCAGAGGAAGCGCAGACACTATTTCGGTCCATCATGGGACATCTTTTTGCTGCGATCGAGCCCCTCTCCATCCAGTCCTTAATTTCATTGCGACGGCATGCACCCATTGATGATCCTGAGGATTTCGATCCTGTTCCTGTACTTGAAACACTTCGTCGTCTGGGCTCGCTGCTGAGCAACGTGACTTCATCGGATCATACGCGTCCCATCCTTCCTCTCCATACCTCATTCCGTGATTTTCTAACCAATAGGACGAACGATGTGTTTTATGTGGACCTCGCCACGCCCACCGACAGTTGGCACATTCCTGCCTTGGCTTAATGCTAAATTGCCTCAAATTCAACATCTGCAAACTCGAGTCGTCATATCTCGCGAACAGCGACGTCCCTGACCTTGAATCTCGAATCGCCGAACACATTCCATCTGGACTATCATACGCGTGTGTTTACTGGGTCGATCATTTAGGCCATTTTGGCTTCGACCAGGATATCTTCAAGAAGGTCCGATCGCTCTTCGAGACAAAATTTCTGTTTTGGCTGGAAGTGCTTAGCATTAAGAGCCGTGTGGGCCCTGTTTCACCAGTATTATCATCGTGGTTGCAGCTTGAGGTAGGTACACCCGATAATTGAGTATGACATGTAATGACATTGGGTAAAACAGCGTACTCAACCAGAAGTGCAGGATTGTTGGGATTGGTGCATGATGCGTCCGCATTTGTGCGGTATTTCGGAATGGCCGTGGCGAAGAGTGCTCCGCATATCTATGTGTCTGCCCTCCCTTTCACACCAACCTCTTCCCGCATCCGCAATCAATACCTTTGCCAGTTTCCTCACACATTGACCTTGGAACGTGGGGAATTGTCTCATTGGCCAGCTTGGAAATGACGATTCATGCACATAGGGGATCGTCATGGCTGTTGCGTTTTCGCCGACGGGCAACGCATCGCATCGGCCTCATTGATTGCACAATTTGCGTTTGGGATGCCACGACGGGAGAGATCGCAGCGGGCCCGTTTACTGGACACACCAGTTTCGTCAATCTGTTGCATTTTCGCCGGACGGCCAGCGCATTGCATCGAGCTCGGCGACTGCACGATTCGCATGTGGGATGTCGCAACAGGACAAATCGTAACGGACCCATTTACTGGACATACAGCACGGTCCTTTCTGTTTCATTCTCCCCGGACGGGCGGCACGTCGCATCGGCCTCGGGATTGCACAATTCGCGTTTGGGATACCACAACGGGAGAAACCGTAGCGGGCCCGTTTACTGGACACACCAGTCGGTCAATCTGTTGCATTCTCACCAGACGGGCGGTGCATTGCATCGGCCTCGATGATAGAACGATATGCGTGTGGGATGCTGCAACAGGACAATCGTAGCGGGTCCGTTTACTGGACACACCGATTGGGTTAGATCTGTTTCATTTTCGCCGGACGGACAGCGCATCGCATCGGCCTCGATGACCACACAATCCGCGTGTGGGATATCACAACGGGAGAGGTCGTAGCGGGCCCATTTATTGGACACACCATTATGTCACAAGTGTTGCATTCTCGCCGGACGGGCAACATATCGCATCGGCCTCGACGATCGCACGATTTGCTTGTGGGATGCCACAATGGGAGAGATAGCAGCAGGCCCGTTTACCGGACACACCCATTCTGTCAATTCTGTTGCATTCTCGCCGGATGGACAGCGCATTGCATCGGCCTCGACGACCGCACGATTCGCGTGTGGGACGCCGCAGTAGGACAAATCGTAGCTGATTCGTTTACTGGACACTCCGGTGGGTCAGATCTATTGCATTCTCGCCAGACGGACAGCGCATCGCATCAGCCTCGGATGATCAGCGATTTGTATGTGGGATGCCGCGACAGGACAGATTGTAGCGGACCCGTTTACTGGACACACCGATTGGGTCAGATCTGTTGCATTCTCGCCGGACGGACAGCGCGTTGCATCGTGCTCAGACGATCGTACGATTCGTGTGTGGGATGCCGCAACAGGGCAAGTCGTAGCGGCCCGTTCACTGGACATACTGATTGGGTCAACTCTGTTGCATTCTCGCCGGACGGGCGGCGCATCGCATCGGCTTCTGATGATCGCACGATTCGCATTTGGGATGCCACAACAGGAAGGGTCGTAGCGGGCCCGTTTACTGGACACACTGACGAGTCAGATCTGTTGCATTCTCGCCGGACGGGCGGTGCATTGCATCATCCTCGGACGATCGTACGATTCGTGTGTGGGATGCTGCAACAGGGCAAGTCGTAGCGGGCCCGTTTGCTGGACACACCAAATTGGTCAGCTCTGTTGCATTCTCGCCGGACGGACAGCGCCTCACATCGGCCTCATACGATGCCACGATTTGCGTGTGGGATATCACAACCGGACAGATCGTAGTGGGCCCATTTACTGGACACACTGCTTCGGTCGCTCTGCTGTATTCTCGCCGGACGGGAAGCGCATCGCGTCGGCCTCATTCGATTGTACGATCCGCATGTGGGATGCTGCAACAGGAGAGATGGTAGCGGGTCCGTTTGCTGGACACACCTCTTATGTCAATTCCGTTGCATTCTCTCCAGATGGGCAGCGAATGCATCGGCCTCAAGTGATCACACGATTCGCATGTGGGAAGTTACAATAGGACAGGTTGGAGCGGGCCAATCTACTGGACACACCTCAGGGATCAGATCTGCGGAGGTTGTAACGAAAGATGCTGACAAAATCCTAGATCAGTCCCCGATCAATACTGATGGTTGGATATGTGGAGAAGAGAATGAACTTTTTTTATGGATTCCGAACTTCACAGGCGGCGTCTTTATAGACCAAGCACTGTCTGGATCGCAGGTGGACATGAGACGCGGCTTGATTTCTCAAAGTTTGCGTATGGATAAATTGGGCTACAGTCTATGGTTACAATTCATAGAAATAGAATCGGTTGTACACTTTTATTTATTTTCTAGTCATTCCTCTATCGATACTAATAAATAATCGCGGACAGTCAGGTTAAAGACTGATGAATCAATTGAGGGTCCACGAACGCGTGTTTGCGAGACTCACGTGCCCTGGCACCGGTAACGTGACACGGTCATGTGACTATTGTGCCTTAAAAGAGGTCCTCGACAAGAAAGAAAAGTCAAAATCGACTTTAAAGGTTTTTCGGGACTTGTAAGCAGTTGAAAGGTGCACAGAAGCGAATCGAATTATTTGTAGGATTGCTGATCTCGGCGCGAGAACCAGCAGAGTAGAATGTTATTTTCGATTGCTGCGCTGCTCTGAACTAAAGAGCAACGAAAGTTACATATCAAGCGAATCATACGATTGCCTCGTCAAAGGGGTCTTCCCAGTCCTCCAACCAAGCTTGACAAACTCAACCATCTCACTATGAATTTGCCAATTTTCTGGGTTCCTTTCGCCCTCCTGAGCCCGTTCTCGTCCCAGTGGTGGACACCACCTAGCAGCGTGTCATTCCACAGTTTTATCTCACCAAGTGAAAAAACTAGGACACACCAGGAATAATTTTGAATGGCCTAACACTGTGTCCTCACGTTCCTCCGCACCGCCGTAAGTACTATGTGGCGTGTATGGGCGCCACGGATCAACTGCAACCCATCCGTAGTCAGCATCGCCGGACCCGTTCAAGAAAGGGGTAGAAGACTGAATATACATACCTTCACCGTCAATAAATGCTAACCTATCAGCTGCAATGTGGTAATCGCCTAGCACATTCACGGCAGTGACATTTGGCAGCGGAGGCACTTTGTAGTATTCTCCCGTGGGAACGCCTGAATACATATCTTGTGCTCTAGTCGATGTCCAATAGGCGCGAAATAATAGTAGGGGTGCCAACTGGTGGCGCGGTCTACAAATGGATGTCAGCATGGGCGGTGATGCGGTGATGCGAAGACATACGGTCAAGTAGCCCCATTGTGTGCAGTACTGGAACACCCACGGGCGCCAGTCTTCACTGAGATCTGTGATCTGATATTTTGAATCTTCGTTTGTCCCAAAGCAATCTTCCACAGTCAAACCCATATCTTGTGGGCAGAGTACGACAATGTTCTTCGCGGTCCCAAAAGCTTTGTGATTCAAGATGCATAAGGGTAAGGTATGCGTACCTCTCGATCCACTTGGCGTAATTTAACAAGAGCGATGTTAGCTTTCAGTCCTCCTCCCAGGAGCACCGTACGCTCCGTGTCTTTCAGGGTCGGCGTGTCGCCGTTAAGCGTCGCACAGAACTGATCGAATGTCGTCGAGCTAACAGCAGGATCCCAGTTCTGATCCTCCCACGTGGTCAGTGGATACTATTTCAGCAGCACATATTAGTTCCGCCTATCTTATGAAGCAGGTCCGAGACATACCTCGAGCACCGAGACAAAGTCCTTATCTGACTCCAGCTCGCTGAGGCCAAACAGGCTTTTCAGTCGGCCGCGCAGGGGGCCGATTTTGAGAAGCGAATCAATCATGCTGATGCTATTCACGAGGTTGGATGAACAAATTGGGTCCGCGGCGAGCCGGATGACGTCCATGTACTCCCAATTCATGAGCACAGCGTGCGTCACCGCTAGGGGCGGGAGGAGGTTTAGTATCGTTTGTGAAGAATGATTGAAAACAAAAGGTGCGCACCACTCGACGCAATAGCACCAAACACGAGATCAGGATACAGCACTCGCATGTGAGCTGCCCGTGCTCCTGCATATGACCCCTACAAAACTCGACATTAACAACGGGATGACCACCATCACAGGACGCCGGAGAGGGCACACGAACACCATAGTATATCCATGGTGTCTTTCGGGCCGTAAGGTTCTCGTTGATGTTCTCGAATTTGACATTGCGCATAAAATTGGCCGAGTCTTCGAGTGCTTGCTCGTTGTTGAGCCACCTACAGCACCGCATGATGGGGAAATAAGCTGGATCAATATAAGAGCGCGCGGAGGGGTCGACATGGGATGAGGCGGCGAGGACAAGCGCACCTTAGGGAATCAGTCGAAAAGTTTTGGACACCCACAGACTTGCCTGGACCAAATCCCGGTCGCACGTCAGCGCATGAAAACGTCTAGGCTCAATCCAGGGATACACGTACCATAATATCTATGCTCTAGCACAACTGCGATGCCGCCTGTCGCACGGGCCAAAATATCCCCAACACCTGTGTCCAAAACGGCAGACGGTCCTCCCCATTAGTCTCGCCCCCATCGATAACGATGACCGGTGAGCCATGACGTGGTTTATAGTGTCGTGTGTTGACCCAGAAACGTTGTTGAAACGTCGCGTCGGTGGTGTTGTCAAAGTGATCGAGTGCTGGGTGAACGTCGAACGGAGAACTCGGATGCCGCGACGGCGACAACGAGTGGTGCTTGTAATGTGCTGGCATGCGCCGGCACCTCAGCCCCTTGATCGGGATGCGAGGTTATGCCAGCAGCGCGTCGATGGAGATTTTGAAAGTTGACCCCCTGTGCATTATGGAGGACATGCTCATGAAGGGCATTGCTGCCGCCCGTACCGACGAGCACGACAACAAGAGATATCCAATGATGTGGAAAGCCCACACCATACGGTGTGGCCGAGAGAGAAGAGAACGACACCCTCATGAAGGTAAATACTGTACTCCGGGCGGGGTCCTCCGACGGTCCCACGGTTCGATTTCTTAGTGCCAAAGTAACTCGTCGGGGCTCATATAACGCCCATTAAGCTCATAAGTTGAATAGATTTATTTCACTACGGCATTTATAGAACGTAACGATTTGATCCACCGAATTGATGGCCTAAATCTGCTAATGTTGCTCCGCCTTACTCGCGTGACTAGACTTCAATTGGGGGCATGGCAAGTGGAGAGAATCATATTGGACAAAGACTAAAACAAACAAAGGTAATCCCCATATATGCTAATACGAGTTACTTGGCACAGCTTTCAACGTCGCGGGCCACAGGATGGTGCAAGTACAGCGATCTCGTTACGACGAGTTGGTGTCGAGAATCAAGTTACAGTATCAGTGTATGCTGTCGCCTAAATGTAGATTGAGCTAACAGTTGGATTGATCGCAAAGCAAAGAGAAGACGAGTCTACACCGTGACAATATCTTACTAAGCCGCCCAGTTCTACCACTGAGCGGTTGCGATACCCTCCCAATTTTCCTAACTTCCTCAATTCTTAATGTTTGTCAGGGACTCCTCGGAAATCGCTAGCATATTGTTAGACTTGTTCTCTTAGGCCGCATAGCCTGAGAACGGAAGCATAGATGAAGCACAGCGTCCGCAAGTATTAAGCTCTGATATCGGAGACGAGCAAAGACAACCTGCCCATCTAAATACTTGTGGCTATCGCAGCCATCCCCCAGCAAAATTATTAAAGTTTTAGAGGCATGCTGTGCGTACCATCCCCAACATCTATACACCTCGTTCGAGGATACAAAAGTCGACTGGCGTGCCCTCAGCTTCGTGTATGCTGCACGGGCCTAAAACACCGATCGAGGTGTTGTTCGTCGTGAGTTCCTTGTCCTACTGCAGCATCTCGCGGAGTGCGTGCAACCAGGGGGGAATCAGATCTTCCAAACTGCCGCAAAAATGTTCTGTTCCGGGACAAACGAAACACTTTTCGGTAAGATGGTGGTCACAAAAGGAAGGTGAGGGAATACGGTACCATCAACAAAACACTCAAAATGCTTCTCGAAATACATCTTAACGCCTTGGCTATGGCCGCCGATTGCGACGGCAAGGTAAGTTACTGTCGCTTGGCCAAGCGCTTGGTGAGAACTTGTATATGTGTGGTCCAGTGTGGTCTAGCCCGATGACCAGGACGCCGACACCGTATGGACGTCGGCCATGTTCCTGTGTGTCCACTTGGGCCCTGCGTGGTTGATCAATACATACATCAGTTGCCACAAAAAAGCCCTGAATTCAGAAAAATGGTGAAACCCACTGTCAGGGATGACCGACATGACGCGATTTTCGGGACGAGCTGGTTGAAGACCATCGTATATGCCATAGTCTGCTGGCGCATAAAGTTACTATAATTTGAGATCAAGTCGATTGAGTCTGTGGGTGGGGCTTAATGTGAGAAATATAGAACGACGGAAGGAGTACACGTGCATCCGAGGTTAGGCCTGCGATCGCAATGCCGACGTGGTCGTCGATGTGAGACATCTTTTGCTGGTACAAGGCGCTGGACAACATAGGTGTGAGCCGAAGGAATGAGACGAAGCGCTGCTGCTGCTACGGGCATGACATGACACGCACTTTGAGAGAAAGGAGGATTGCATGAGTTTTCAAGCACAGACCGACTGCTCCCGATCCCTGCCTGACGGAGTGCATACTCTACTTGATGTAATCTGCCTTGGGGAGAGAAGACGGTGTTGTCAGAGTCGGTAGGTGTTATGACGGAAAGGATGAGGGTAGCACAAAAGTTCTAATCTCGACAGACGCCGCGCGTCCATTGAAGTTGACGCGTCTTACTTGGATTCATAATCATTTATTAGTCTCAGTCCTATTCTGCGCGTATCCAAACTCCTTTGGATATCCTAACCACTATATAGACATCACAAGAGGCCGCCGTATACCGCAGACGTGATGTGCAAATCTAGAAATGTTGATGGTGATGGGTTTGAACCGCTCGTTCGCGCGAATTCGAGTTGGCCCGTAACCAGGCCGTCATATTCAACTTCATGTCGAGTGGAGCGAATGGCTGAGCGTGGAGAAGATCAGCGAACGGGCTAGCAGGTGGGTCGCGGTGAGGTACCGTTTTTGTTCAGGTATCCTCTTCCTGACTGTGCTTTCATTTCACAGTTTTTCCCTTGTCGATTGTGCGCTATAGCACCTTCGCGGACAAATCCCATCCCATTTTCTATCACAATTTTGGTCGACATCATCTACCTTTCATCCGGCCTGTCCAATGCCCTCCTTTTCTGAGAACGCATCCGTTCATGCTCCCGCATGACATACCGATCCCCGCACAACAACAGAGACGACTCGCGGCATCGTTAGCATCGAGGCCTGCTCTGCGAAAGTTTAAATGAAGTAGCCAGGGCCAGAGACTCGGATCATTCGGACCCCGCGCTGCGAGTCTCCAGGTGATTACAGGCCAGGGGCTGACCCTGGGAGTGAAATGAGTGTTCAAGGGCCAAAAGCCTTGTCTGAGGAGAAACTGGGTGTACAGTACGAGTTGACGAATGGATCACTGGGATCGGATCCCTAGACGTCGGATGGGTCTCCTTGGACATTCATTAAGTTATTACATGCTGTACATTACACATCTACCACTGTATTAAAGTGTGCTGTGATGGACGCTCCCAAGATCTGGCACATTAATCATGGGGGGACAGGCACGCTCATTTAGAACGCCTTGGCTGTAGCAGCACTGGCAGTGGCATGTGGGTTTTATGATGGGCTGTGCAGTACACCATGTTGTGAGTTAGACAAAGAGGGTCGAAAATAAAGGGAAAGCTAAGGGAATCTGCGATAACCTTGGTGTAGACGAAGATTCGCAAAGCAAGAAACGCAAAAAGAGGTAAAAATAATCGAGATCCGTAGGTCCACCACTTTGAGATTGTGTGTCGTGGCCATACTAATCGCCTTCTCTGTATCGTTCTAATTTTAGATGCACCCCCAAGCGGGTGGCCTTATTAAGAAACAAAAGTTTGCACAGTAATTCGTTTGGGTATGAATCATTACCATTTTAGGTCTATGTGGCGGCTGCCTCGAGGCAAGGCTCAAACCTCTCATCGATCTCATCCTTATCGATCTATTCTGTAGCCACCAACTCGCAATTCGTATGCCAAATTCTTTCTCTTCCGATGTCCCCGCTTTTAACCATTTATACAGCCCGAGTCCTTTAACATCTAGAATAACCCACCTCAGCCATACTCGAGTCACCAATATGCAATCTAGCTCATTTCCGCTCCAACTAACCAGTATGTGTCTTGATATCTCGCTGTCACAAGTACTAAATCTCTCTTCTCTGCCAGTCCTCAGAGCACACAATCTCCCACATATCAAGACTATCTCTCGAAATGAACGTCGTTTCTATGTTACTGTGACCGCTGGGGCGAGAACTTGGCATACACGAGCTGTGCGGAGCATGGGGAATCATGTGGAGTGGAACGAGGAGGTCGATGCTTTGTAAGTACTCTTATACTTTTGCCTCTATTCACCAACTGACTCTCCTGTAGTGCCTTACAACCACATTCTCGTGTTACAATATCTCTGTATGCAAAAAGAGCCATGCACAAAGACACCCTTGTTGGAACAAAGGAAATAGGCTGTGAATCTCAAAGCGGTTCGTCTTTTTATGACTCTTGTTCGTGCGTCTGGCTGAGCATCCAACCTGTAGAGCTCGATATTGCTTTCGGCGGCACTGATCGACATGGACACCTGACAGAGCAGGCCACACCCTACATAACGATCACCATGTCAACAAATCCGGCTCCTGTGGCATCGATGGCGGACAACCAGACGGAGATGTCACATACTCTCGATCGCGCTGGGGAAGCTTTGGATGGGGTAAAGACGTGGAAGACTACCGCTAATAGTATCAAATGGGTGATCGACACTGTCAGTCCAATCCTAAAAGTATGCACAAAATATGTTTTCTCCCTACCCTTTGTTAATCTCATTCCGTCCCAGCTGAACCCCTATGCCAGCTTAGCATGGAGTCTGTTCTCAAAGATCCCCGAGGTATGTGTCCTTACTTTGTCGGAGCTCATGGAGGATTCATTCTTTTTTTTTGTGACTTCGCTACCAGACCTTGCTACACCAGTTTCAGCTTGACGATAACGTCCGGACACTACTTACCGCGATACGGGACGCGTTTGAATTTGCGAAGGACGCGGACGTTTTGACCAGCATTCGGCAGGGATCTACGCAGGCAAAAGTCCTCGAGGAGATGCTGGAGTGCGTCTCCGAATCTGCCGAATTTATCGAATCGTATGCGAAGGACGTGCAAGTCGGTACGTCGTCTTGACCATTTTCGTTGCTTGTTATTAACGTGTGATTTCCAGGGAAACGAGTCTTTAAGAATATCGGCGGCCAGCTTGACGACAAGGTCGAAACCTACCGCACCACGCTCATCCGACTGCATACAAAGTTCCTCACATATGCTAATGTCATCGCTGGGGCTGCTGTCCTTCAGATACGAGATGAAATGAGAGCGCAGCTAACGAAAACGTCGAACCAGGCATTGGAATCTGGTGCGTGATTCTGGAAAATAGTCGGATCGTCCATCTGACGGGTGAGCGTAGAATTGAGGACAATAATCGGAGAAGCGCCTTTTATGGGAGGCTGGCGATTCAACGATAGGAAGGGCTGTCATCCAGGCACTCGCCAAGATTTTTTGCACCACATCATTGAATGGGTCGGGAATCCCAACTCTGAACGTGGCCTCGTTCTCTTCGGCCAGGCAGGCACAGGAAAGTCTTCGATTGCACATGAGGTCGCGTATCTTTTCGACCAGAACTGTCTTGGTTCCTATGTCGCTTTTCGTCGGAAGGAGGAATCCAAGGACGATGGTTATCATCTCTTCACAACCCTTGCTCGTGATCTTTGCGATCGTTATCCTTCGTTCAAACTCGCCCTCGGGGAGGCCGTTATTGGCAACTCGTCTTTTCGTAATACCCGAGATTATCCTAGACTTTTTGAATGGTTCCTCCTTAAACCACTCAAGTACCTACAACTCGATGGCACGATCCTTATCGTCATCGATGCGTTGGATGAGAGTGGCATCACCATCGGCAAAAATGGACTACATACTTTCCTTGCGCAACATCTCAATGACCTCCCGCCAAACTTCCGTATATTCATCACTTCGAGGCCGGAGCATGGTATCGAGCCTGCGTTCGCGAACGCGAAGTCTGTCCGTACCCTCTACATGAATGACGCCCAACTGGCCGCCGACACGGAGCGCGATATTGGGATTTATCTCCGGAATGAGCTCCCAGAGGAAGTTTTCGAAGAGCATGGCTCCGGATTAACGAAGGGTGCAGAGGGCCTGTTTCAGTGGGCTGCAGTTGCATCCGGATTCATCAATAGCCCTGATAATCTCGGCGTCATCGTGAAAAAGCTCATTCAGCGCCTGTTGGGACACTCTCGAGGTCATGGTGGAGGTCTCTTGGATCATTTGTACGAAGAAGTTCTCAAAGAATACTTCAAATCAGAGGAAGCACAGTCACTATTTCGGTCCATTATGGGACAGCTTTTTGCTGCGATCGAGCCCCTCTCCATCCAGTCCTTAATTTCTTTGCGACGGCATGCACCCATTGATGATCCGAGGATTTCGATCCTGTTCCTGTACTTGAAACACTTCGTCGTCTGGGCTCACTGCTGAGCAACGTGACTTCATCGGATCATACGCGTCCCATCCTTCCTCTCCATACCTCATTCCGAGATTTTCTAACCAATCAGAGGAACAACGTGTTCTATGTGGACCTCTCCGACGCCCATCGACAGTTGGCACATTCATGCCTTGGCTTAATGCTAAATAGCCTCAAATTCAACATCTGCAAACTCGAGTCGTCATATCTCGCGAATAGCGACGTCCCTGACCTTGAATCTCGAATTGCCGAACACATTCCATCTGGATACCTTACGCGTGTGTTTATTGGATCGATCATTTAGCACATTTCGCCTTCGACCAGGATATCTTCAAGAAGGTCCGATCGCTCTTCGAGACAAAATTTCTATTTTGGCTGGAAGTGCTTAGCATTAAGAGCCGTGTTGGCCCTGTTTCCCCAGTATTATCATCGTGGCTGCAGCTTGAGGTAGGTACACCCCATAATTGAGTATGACATGTAATGACATTTGGGTAAAACAGCGTACTCAACCAGAGTGCAGGAATTGTTGGGATTGGTGCATGATGCGTCCGCATTTGTGCGGTATTTCGGAATGGCTGTGGCGAAGAGCGCTCCGCATATCTATGTGTCTGCCCTCCCTTTCACACCAACCTCTTCCCGCATCCGCAATCGATACCTTTCCCAGTTTCCTCACACATTGACCTTGGAACATGGGGAATTATCTCATTGGCCAGCCTTGGAAATGACGATTCGTGCACATAGGGGACCCGTCATGGCTGTTGCATTTTCGCCAGACGGGCAACGCATCGCATCGGCCTCATCTGATAGGACAATTCGCGTTTGGGATGCCACGACAGGAGAGATCGCAGCGGGCCCGTTTACTGGACACACCAGTATCATCAATTCTGTTGCATTTTCGCCGGACGGCCAGCGCATTGCATCGAGCTCGGGCGACCGCACGATTCGCATGTGGGATGTCGCATCAGGACAAATCGTAACGGACCCATTTACTGGACATACAGCACAGGTCCGTTCTGTTTCATTCTCCCCGGACGGGCGGCACCTCGCATCGGCCTCGTGGGATTGCACAATTCGCGTTTGGGATACCACAACGGGAGAAACCGTAGCGGGCCCGTTTACTGGACACACCAATTGGGTCGAATCTGTTGCATTCTCACCAGACGGGCGCTGCATTGCATCGGCCTCTCGTGATAGAACGATATGCGTGTGGGATGCCGCAACAGGACGGATCGTAGCGGGCCCGTTTACTGGTCACACCGATTGGGTTAGATCTGTTTCATTTTCGCCGGACGGAGAGCGCATCGCATCGGCCTCGGATGACCACACAATCCGCGTGTGGGATATCACATCGGGAGAGGTCGTAGCGGGCCCATTTATTGGACACACCAATTATGTCAGAAGTGTTGCATTCTCACCGGACGGACAACATATCGCATCGGCCTCGCACGATCGCACGATTTGTTTGTGGGATGCCACAATGGGAGAGATAGCAGCAGGCCCGTTTACCGGACACACCGATTTTGTCCATTCTGTTGCATTCTCGCCGGATGGACAGCGCATTGCATCGGCCTCGTACGACGGCACGATTCGCGTGTGGGACGCCGCAGTACGACAAATCGTAGCTGATTCACTTACTGGACACTCCGGTGGGGTCAGATCTATTGCATTCTCGCCCGACGGACAGCGCATCGCATCAGCCTCGGATGATCACGTGATTTGTTTGTGGGATGCCGCGACAGGACAGATCGCAGCGGACCCGTTTACTGGACACACCGATTGGGTCAGATCTGTTGCATTCTCGCCGGACGGACAGCGTGTTGCATCGTGCTCAGCCGATCGTACGATTCGTGTGTGGGATGCCGCAACAGGGCAAGTCGTAGCGGACCCGTTCACTGGACATACTCATTGGGTCAACTCTGTTGCATTCTCGCCGGACGGGCGGCACATCGCATCGGCTTCTGATGATCGCACGATTTGCATTTGGGATGCCACAACAGGAAGGGTCGTAGCGGGCCCGTTTACTGGACACACTGACTGGGTCAGATCTGTTGCATTCTCGCCGGACGGGCGGTGCATTGCATCATCCTCGGCCGATTGTACGATTCGTGTGTGGGATGCTTCAACAGGGCAAGTCGTAGCGGGCCCATTTGCTGGACATACCAGTTGGGTCAGCTCTGTTGCATACTCGCCGGATGGACAGCGCCTCACATCGGCCTCAGACGATGCCACGATTTGCGTGTGGGATAGCACAACCGGACAGATCGTAGTGGGCCCATTTATTGGACACACCGCTTCCGTCAACTCTGCTGTATTCTCGCCGGACGGGAAGCGCATCGTGTCGGCCTCAGAAGATTGTACGATTCGCATGTGGGATGCCGCAACAGGAGAGATGGTAGCGGGTCCGTTTGCTGGACACGCCTCTTATGTCAATTCCGTTGCATTCTCTCCAGATGGGCAGCGAATCGCATCGGCCTCAAGTGATCACACGATTCGCATGTGGGAAGTTACAATAGGACAGGTTGGAGCGGGCCAATCTACTGGACACACCTCAGGGATCAGATCTGCGGAGGTTGTAACGAAAGATGCTGACAAAATCCTAGATCAGTCCCCGATCAATGCTGATGGTTGGATATGTGGAGAAGAGAAAGGACTTTTTTTATGGATTCCCGAACTTCACAGGCGGCGTCTTTATACACCCAGCACTGTCTGGATCGCAGGTGGACATGAGACGCGGCTTGATCTCTCAAAGTTTGCGTATGGATTAAATTGGGCTACAGTCTATGGTTACAATTCATAGAAATAGAATCGGTTGTACACTTTTGATTTATTTTTCTGTAGTCATTCCCTCTATCGGATACTAATAAATAATCGCGGACAGTCAGGTTAAAGACTGATGAATCAATTGAGGGTCCATCGAACGCGTGTTTGCCGAGACTCACGTGCCTGGCCACCGGTAACGTGACACGGTCATGTGACTATTGTGCCTTAAAAAGAGGTCCTCGACAAGAAAGAAAAGTTAAAAACGATTTTTCGGGACTTGTAAGCAGTTGAAAGGTGCACAGAAGCGAGTCGAATTATTTGTAGGATTGCTGATCTCGGCGCGAGAACCAGCAGAGTAGAATGTTATTTTCGATTGCTGCGCTGCTCTGAACTAAAGAGCAACGAAAAGTTACATATCAAGCGAATCATATCATTGCCTCGTCAAAGGGGTCTTCCCAGTCCTCCAACCAAGCTTTGACAAACTCAACCATCTCACTATGAATTTGCCAAATTTTCTTGGGTTCCTTCTCGCCCTTCCTGAGCCCGTTCTCGTCCCAGTGGTGGACACCACCTAGCAGCGTGTCATTCCACAGTTTTATCTCATCAAGTGAAAAAATTAGGACACACCAGGAATAATTTTGAATGGCCTAAGCACTGTGTCCTCACGTTCCTCCGCACCACCGTAAGTACTATGTGGCGTGTATGGGCGCCACGGATCAACTGCGAACCCATCCATAGTCAGCATCGCCGGACCCGTTCAAGAAAGGGGTAGAACGACTGAATATACATACCTTCACCGTCAATAAATGCTAACCTATCAGCTGCAATGTGGTAATCGCCTAGCACATTCACGGCAGTGACATTTGGCAGCGGAGGCACTTTGTAGTATTCTCCCGGTGGGAACGCCTGAATACATATCTTGTGCTCGTAGTCGATGTCCAATAGGCGCGAAATAATAGTAGGGGTGCCAACTGGTGGCGCGGTCTACAAATGGATGTCAGCATGGGCGGTGATGCGGTGATGCGAAGACATACGGTCAAGTAGCCCCATTGTGTGCAGTACTGGAACACCCACGGGCGCCAGTCTTCACTGAGATCTGTGATCTGATATTTTGAATCTTCGTTTGTCCCAAAGCAATCTTCCACAGTCAAACCCATATCTTGTGGGCAGAGTACGACAATGTTCTTCGCGGTCCCAAAAGCTTTGTGATTCAAGATACATAAGGGTAAGGTATGCGTACCTCTCGGATCCACTTGGCGTAATTTAACAGAGCGATGTTAGCTTTCAGTCCTCCTCCCAGGAGCACCATACGCTCCGTGTCTTTCAGAGTCGGCGTGTCGCCATTAAGCGTCGCACAGAACTGATCGAATGTCGTCGAGCTAACAGCAGGATCCCAGTTCTGATCTTGCCACGTGGACAGCGGATACTGTTCCAGCAGCACATATTAGTTCCACCTATCTTATGAAGCAGGTCCGAGACATACCTCGAGCACCGAGACAAAGTCCTTATCTGACTCCAGCTCGCTGAGGCCAAACAGGCTTTTGAGTCGGCGGCGCAGAGGGCCGATTTTGAGAAGGGAATCAATCATGCTAATGCTATTCACGAGGTTGGATGAACAGATTGGGTCCGCGGCGAGCCGGATGACGTCCATGTACTCCCAGTTCATGAGCACAGCGTGCGTCACCGCTAGGGGGCGGGAGGAGGTTTAGTATCGTTTGTGAAGAATGATTGAAAACAAAAGGTGCGCACCACTCGACGCAATAGCACCAAACACGAGATCAGGATACAGCACTCGCATGTGAGCTGCCCGTGCTCCTGCATATGACCCCTACAAAACCAAAACTCGACATTAACAACGGGATGACCACCATCACAGGACGCCGGAGAGGGCACACGAACACCATAGTATATCCATGGTGTCTTTCGGGCCGTAAGGTTCTCGTTGATGTTCTCGAACTTGACATTGCGCATAAAATTGGCCGAGTCTTCGAGTGCTTGCTCGTTGTTGAGCCACCTACAACACCGCATGATGGGGAAATAAGCTGGATCAATATAAGAGCGCGCGGAGGGGTCGACATGGGATGAGGCGGCGGGGACAAGCGCACCTTAGGGAATCAGTCGAAAAGTTTTGGACACCCACAGACTTGCCTGGACCATTCCCGGTCGCATGTCAGCATCTAGGCTCAACCAAGGGAACACGTACCATAATATCTATGCTCTAGCACAACGGCGATGCCGCCTGTCGCACGTGCCAAAATATCCCCAACACCTGTGTCCAAGAACGGCAGACGGTCCTCCCCATTAGTCTCGCCCCCATCGATAACGATGACCGGTGAGCCAGGACGTGGTTTATAGTGTCGTGTGTTCACCCAGAAACGTTGTTGAAACGTCGCGTCGGTGGTGTTGTCAAAGTGATCGAGTGGCTGGGTGAACGTCTGAACGGAGAACTCGGATGCCGCGACGGCGACGAGTGGTGCTTGTAATGTGCTGGCATATGCCGGCACCTCAGCCCCTTGATCGGGATGCGAGGTTATGCCAGCAGCGCGTCGATAGAGATTTTGAAAGTTGACCCCTTGTGCATTATGCAGGACATGCTCGTGAAGGGCATTGCTGCCGCCCGTACCGACGAGCACGACAAGAAGAGATATCCAAATGATGTGAAAAGCCCACATCATACGGTGTAGCCGAGAGAGAAGTGAACGACACCCTCATGAAGGTAAATACTGTAACTGCGGGCGGGGTCCTCCGACGGTCCCACGGTTCGATTCCTTAGTGCCAAAGTAACTCAGGGCTCATATAACGCCCATTAAGCTCATAAGTAGAATAGATTTATTTCACAACGGCATTTATAGAACGCAACGATTTGATGCCACCGAATTGATGACCTAAATCTGCTAATGTTGCTCCGCCTTCTGCGGCCGTGACTAGACTTGGGGCATGGCAAGTGGAGAGAATCAGATCGGATAGACTAAAAAAACAAGGATCATCCCATATATGCTACGAGTTACTTGGCACAACTTTCCACGTCGCGGCGACAGGGATGGTGCAAGTACGCGATCTCGTTACGACGAGTTGGTGTCGAGAATCAAGTACAGTATCAGTCTATGCTGCCGCCTGGATATGCGACCTGACCTTCATGCTGAGGATTTGGGTCTCTTGCAAGTTACAACGCCGATGAGCAATTCATCCGCACTTTTTGATCTCGAGGGTGGTGATGGGTGCTTCATGCAGACCAAGCGTGGGAATATAGCAAGTGAACTCAGGTCAGTTACTGTATACGATTGTCAGGGATCAGCGCTTTCGTGATGTCAGGCGCGCGGAGTTGATCATGATTACCCTTTGATAAAAAGGCCAGGCAGCATATTAGGGATGATTATTATTGCTCACTGGCCAAGTCGGTGTGGTGGAACTGCACAATCACAATAGGCATCCATATAGTGCCACCCAAGTTCCCGGAGTACGCGAGCGATCTTTGCAAGAAACCCGTTTCTACCCAATGTGAACAGAGGCGCTTTCAAGCTGGAAGTATATCTTTGATCGAGGAACGAACAGTTTGGTGAAGTCTGGTTCTATCAGCGATACAGAGGCTGGACTATACTTCAAACAAGTTGAATCTGACGGCGTATTTCCTGAAGGGGAGACACAAGCATGTTGGGCTGCTAATAAAGTGTGGACCTGCAACCGTAAGTGGCAGTACGGGTCCGTGAGGGATCACTCGGGAGTCAATCTACCATTGTGAACTGGTCAAAAAAGTACGATGTGATATGATGTGGTGACAGGCCTCCGAGGAATGGCTCCTTGTGTGTCGTTGCTTGCCTGCCTCTCTGCTTGCTTGCAGTGGAACGTTTCTCCTTTCGGCCCCACCACTCTAACTTCCTTGATTGAAGGGGACGCCACTGCCAATGGTACGCGGGATTGGACATGCCTCGAAAGACAATGATTGCGCAGTTCGATCAACCCAGGGGAATATGCGGAGTGCTATTTCAGGCCCAGCGTCTCTGAGGGTATTATGGTATGTTACATGAGACGAGTACAATTGCCGTAATCTAGAAATTATAGTTCGTTATGTGATCCGACATTGCGAAGCCATTGATACGGTCACTCACAGTAAAACCCTGTTAGACACAACAGCCTACATCAAAGTGCATCCACAACCACCTCCGTGATCTCCCTGCGCGGGATGCTGCGCATTATTGGGCCTCGTTTCAGCTGGACGAGATGGTCGTCCCTTTGCATGATAGCTACATGAAGTAATCCCCGGGCTAAGGTCAGTTCCAGATCTACGAATTGGATGACGGCTCGCCGGACTTCGGCTATCTCGCTGACCGCCGGCAGTACCAGTGCTCCCTTGGCCCAGGCTCCACTGACCACTGAAAACGTGGAAAATGTGGCTCACCTAGATTCATTCCTCTCGGGTTGCATTTTGATGGGCTAACAGATGGGTTGATGGGACGTTGGCGCAGGGCAAAGAGAGTCCCAAGAGGCCAGCGTCTCCGCGAAACCTTATATGGTCCGTCCGTCTGTCCGAGTCATCACGAAGCGCCCAGTTCCCCTCGGCGGCTGCGAATCTTGCGATAAGGCTTATTGACAGACCATCCGGCGATGTCCCCTTTTTCGTATCTTCCTCGGTTCTTCCGCGGCGTTCGTTTGTCAAGGACTCCTCGGACATCGCTACATAGCATGCTGTTAGACCTGTTCGCTCAGGCCGCATAGCTTGAGCATAGCCTGAGAACGGAAGCATAGAGTCGGCCCTTCGATTCTGTGTTTCCTGAAGCGCAGTATCCGCCAGCATTAACTATTAGTTCTCATATCGGACATGAACAAAGACAACCTACCCATCTAGATACTTGTGACCGTCGCAGCCATCCCCCAGAGAAACCTTTAGAAGTATGCCGTGCGTACCGTCCCTAACATCTATATTCCAAACCTTGCCGTGAAGGTTTTACAGCGATCATTATCCACCTTGCAGATCCTGCAAGCCTTGTCCGCTGTCTTCATATATATCAAGCATCCATTTCATAGAAATGGCTCTCAGGAAAGTTTCGACTTGAACATCTGTGCATGTGCGTTGGCTGTGCAGGGACTCTTGCACGTCCTACAATCTAAACTAGACTTGCTTGACTCCCTTGCGTGGGGCGCCCACGCCGATGTGGGATGCCGGCATGACGAAATCGATGAACTTGATGGGATAATCGTAGTCGGTAGCCAGAAAACGGTGAGGATCCCTGTATCAAGGACCAAGAAGCGTAAGAGATGAATAAGGTAGGTTAGTTTTCCCGGAAGCGATCTTTGGGTCTTTATCCTGATTTCTGTGCTGGAGTCCCCATGATTTCATCGGCATCGTGCCACGTCACCTGCACGGCACTAATTAGTATAATTCAAATTGTTCGGAACCTGCCCTTGAAGCACAGCACCCTCAAATCTCAAAAGAGTGTTGTGGTGGTGTCACAGCTCCACGGGAATTGCCCTGCCAAGACAGCTTTGCGCGTGGCGCTGTTTCCGTTTATTGTTGGTGCGGTGTCTTACCGTCATTGTAATAATTGTCTTCTACCATAGTACATTACAGTACAGATGTTGGGTACGAAGGGTGGCATAAGGTCTAAACGTTTAAAGCAAAGCAAAAAAGCGAGTCATGACGGGATGATTGCATGATTACGCGAGCCGGGGATGGTTGGGTAGTGTGCCCGTGACGGTATAAAAGGAAGGCCACGAAATGGAATGAGGGGATCGTAGATTCCCGACAACTTATGGTACCCCCGCCCTGGTCATCGTCAATATCGTCTCCCTTCTTCTTGTCCCTTGCTGCAACTATCTCACAACATGTGCCCAACCTACCTGTCACCCCAAGTGCTCACCAACTCTCTAAACGTGAACATCGCAAACATGATACCGCTTTCATCGTCGGTGCTATTCTCATGCCCGTCCTTGTTATTCTCTCGGGCGTCTTTGCCGGCCTGACATTGGGCTATATGTCGCTTGACGAAACCCAACTTCACGTGTTGAGCATAAGTGGCACTCCGTGCGTAGTTCTCCAAACTCGTGTGGTGTGTATGCTAACCCTTGCCTGTGGCTCGTAGTCACCAGCGCAAGTATGCCAACCAAATCAAACCCATCCGTCAGAATGGACACCTCCTCCTCGTCACGCTCCTTCTCGCGAACATGATTGTCAATGAATCACTTCCCGTCATCTCTAACCCCATCCTTGGTGGGGGTGTACAGAGTGTCATCGTCAGCACGGTGCTCATCGTCATGTGAGTGTTCGTCGAACTGAAGCATATTCTCGTAGAATATTGTATTACATATCACCGCGACTCGGTCTTGCCAAAAAGGCCATGCATGATCCACTTTGGGGGTGGAGTGCTTTTCTTCCTATTTTTTATTTTTATTGTCTACTATCGACTCGATCCTAACATACCCTTGATTCAGCTTCGCAGAAATTATTCCACAGTCCGTCTGCACTCGGCATGGCCTTTACATCGGGGCCAAGATGGTTCCCTTCGTGCGCGTTCTCCTCTGGACTCTTGTTCGTCTATCCACCTGTGTTGTGCCTCATCCACGCACCGTTAAGTGTCGATTTACAGGGGATTATCGCATGGCCTATCGCCAAGGTCCTTGAACTCACCCTCGGCTCACATCATGGCATCATCTACCGCCGTGCGGGTATGTATGTTCCTTTTTTTCTCCCGTTCGTGTATCAACCATGATTCCGCAGAGTTGAAAGAGCTTATTGCCCTACATTCGTCGGTTGGCGAGTACGGCGGAGACTTGCGTTCCGACACCGTCACGATCATCGGGGCGACTCTCGATCTTCAAGAGAAGACTGCAGCCCACGTAAGCATTTAACACTTGCTCATCGATCAGACCTCACAAAGCAGTTTACAGGCGATGACCAAGATAGAGAATGTTTTTATGCTGTCGGTTGACGCTAGCCTGGATTACGACACACTTCGAAAGGTTTGTGTCACGGGCCACAGCCGGGTCCCGATCTACGAAGAAATCGAGTATCCTACTCCCGACGGTCAAGGCACCAAATTGAAGAAAATTGTAGGAGTGCTTCTTGTCAAACAGGTGTGTGGTGTCTTCGCTCCGTCAATGAGCATGTCTGATACGTTTTTGTTCCCAGTGTGTTCTCCTCGATCCCGGTGATGCAGTTCCTGTACGCAGTCTTCCGTTGCACAGAGTACCATCCGTCGCGCAGAATGAGCCCCTCCTCGGTATTCTCGATAGATTCCAGGAAGGTCGCTCGCACATGGCCATTGTCACGCGTACATCGGTAGAGAAGGCATCCTCATTGAAGAAAGCTGTTAAGAAAAGCATCACGCAGCGGATTAAGAATCGTGTCGGGATATCCGACTCGTCCTCCGATAGTTCATCCGACGAGGCGCCTCAGAGTTCCCGCCGTAAAGGCAAGAAGGTAAGGATCTTGGAACGTTTGAATACAAGTGAGGACAGCATGACCGCAACTGGAACGAGCGACCGTGATGGAACATCAAGAAGCGAGGCTACTTCAGATAAGGATGAGGGCGGACGCTCGTTCTCGTTTCGAAAGAAGCGAAAACGCAGTAAGAAGCGATTGCAGTTAGAGGATGTTGAGATGGGTACCATCAAGCCTGAGTCGCAACCTGAGATTGAACCCAGGCCGCAAGGCGGGCAGTCACAGCCGAAGAAAGGGAGCATAGTTCAGTTTGCTTTCGCTCCTGGTCTGGAACAGAGCATGCCCGCAGACGCTGTTCTCGCTAAGGAAGGTGCCAATGAAGTGAGTCCAACGAGATGACGTGATACTCAAGATTCAGGCACTGACCATCATCACCCTACAGTTCCTTCTCAATTTCGACCCCAACGTTGCGCCACTCGGTATCATTACGCTTGAGGATGTCCTTGAAGGTGTGTATGATATTATGTTCGTGCTGGAAGGTATCACGAACTTTGTTGCAGAATTGATAGGTGAAGAAATCTACGATGAGTTCGATACCGAAGGTGCTCGTCATGGCGAAGTTACATCATATATCCCACCCCAGTCGATCCTCCCAGCGTCTGACGCACCGATACTAAAGCGTAAAGGTTCTGCGCCGCAACTGTCGAGTCCCGAACCCTCTCGTGCTGTAGTACTTCCATCGGTTCAGCCCACTCAACGGCGCCTAACAAGTGGCACCGGGACACCTGTGCTACGTCCTATCGCGCTCAAAGGTCTTTCGTTCCTCACGGGACGCAGCCGCTCCGAGCCTCCCATCCCACGTGACGGTATGTCTACTACGCGTCCTACTGTCATCGTTACCCAGGCAGGGGACGAGAAACGGAAACCAAGTGTCTCTGCAAACGTGCATCACGACATCGATGAGAAGCCTGTGGAACCCGTGAGCGCACCGCCCTTGGATATACCCGCAGCGCCCGCGCCTGTATACCTGCCTCTGCCCGCCGCTGTGTCTACTACAAGCCAGATTGACGACGCTGCGCGCGTGCGTCAAGGTGTAAATGCCATCTCAGGCAGTACCTCACCTGTGCCGTCGCTTTCTGAGGCCCTTCTTCGCGCACGGCGCCCGGCCACTCCCCATGCATCTGCTATGGCCTCCACCAAAGGCACGCGCTTCAAGAGTACCCCTTTTGGCGTCGCGGATCACGTGCTGCGTCTCGGGGAGACACAAATCCAGAGTTCTGACGATCTCAAGAGAGATAACGTCCAAGTTGGGGCCCGCAGTGGAGCCGGGGTACAAGGAGAAGAATAAGCAATCGATTTGGGGGAGAGACAGAGACAGAGGAAGAGAACTGAATCGGAGATGTTCCATCTTTTTTTATGTCTGTCATTCATTTGTCCAGTACTATGCTGACCTATTTTCCGACTCGAGAGGCCGCCCGCCTTTGTAGGAGTCTTGGTTACTCTTTTTAGTGCCGTTTACATCGGAAACTATAATGTCTGCGGTCTTTCAGGGCGTACATGACGGCCGGTAATTTGTAGAAGGAATGAGACCTTTGTTTGTGGAATTTTTTGTGGGGTACTACCTGCCACAGTGGGAACTTCAAATACAAAGTAAAGGGTGCTAAGGAGGGACATGGAGGCATGCCTTGCATCGCTCCATCTGTCCGCTCCCATGAAAGCTGACTACGCGAACTAATGATACAGTACAGCTTCATAGTCCCCGCTGCGTCATCTTACGGAGCAGCTCCTTGAGCTCAACCAGGGCAGAACCCCACAAAGCAACGAATCGTTAAAATTTCACATCGAAAAACAGGCTTTTTGTGACCCATCAAAACCCCGAGACTTGCGCACAGGGGAGCCTTCTCGACCTTCCAATTCACTTATCCTTTTTGTTCCGTCAAAGTCGGATGGTGCCGTGAGCCTGCTCCAGCCCCAGTTGCTAGTGGAATGAATGAGTGGAGAGGGGGGTTGGTGGTAGTGGAGTTGGGTGGTGCTACTATGGTGGAGGGCGCCGTTGGAGCCCTTACGAGAGGGTTGGGCGGCTACGTTTTCGGTTTTCCCGTCGATTGGACGTTCCAACCCCCGGGTTCGAAGAGCAGGAGTACTACCGTACTTGGTACTCTCAGGATAAGCGGTGAAAGTGTAGGCGGGCTGTGCAGCCACCCCACTGGCATCATCACATTTGTGTCGGCGTGGAGAGGCGAGGCGAGGCGCGACCTTGCTGCGTTTCGGGAGGCTGTACTAGTCCTTATCCGATATAAAAATCGTAGAAGCGGTGACGTCGCCATTGAAGTGACGTTGGAATAACTTGTTTGTATATGATAACCACATGTTTTTTACACAACGTGAATTGGGTGGGGTGGGGGGACCAACTTGAAAAAGAGTCTTGGCACGGATCATCTCGCCAGTTTCTCGCGTGCGTCGAGCTTCTCAAAGGTATATGAATTGATACTCCGCGATTCACAACTTATGAACGGCTCCAAAGTGTTTTTCTAATCGAAGGAAGCTTTTTGAGTTATCGCAAATGAACGATTTATTTATGAACTCGTACACATAACAAGCCGCGCGCATCGCATTGCCGATAATTCGTGGTGGAACAGGCTGATGACATGCCGTAGGTGCCAGTGATCGAGAGATAAGAAGACATACATGAAACTTGACATAGTCACGCTTTCTGTCCATCCGGTGCCGTCTAATGCAAGAAACTGCAACAGTGATCTGAAATTACGTGCTTTCGGTTAATTAGGGTCCAAATGGCATCAGTTCCTTGTTGCGCCGATTGGGCCGAATAATGATCGCGAGGGAAGACGTCATGCAAAGGTAGAACGCACGAGAACGATCGAACACGTTCATCATGATGGGTGAGCGTAGGCCCACATGACTGATGGATGTAAACAGTGAGGGAAGAGAATTGTAGGAACGTTTGAAGGAAAAAGACCTTTTCCTCTCATGCGAACAATATACGCCATACAAAGCTCACGACACCCGCATCGGGGGAGCGCCATGCGCGGCGGTAACGCCGTATCCTCAGGTCCTCTCGTGGGCGACAGAACTGCTGCTAACCATCCCGTGACTAGAGACGCTCTTCTCCGGCGACCAGGGGGAGTGCGCCGTCTCTTGACCGCGTTATGACCGCACATGGGCCATCAGAAAGTAATAGCGGTGTCACTGGCATGCCGCCCTGGCTGTGGCATTGTTCTCTGCTTTGAGCTCCCCTCCTAAGTGTTCTTGCTCTTGCCCCACGTTCTCATGCAACGGCATAACTGTGCGGAAGTTAAACAAAACCGGAGTGAGAACGCCCAGTGAGTGAGGCAAACGACTAGGGCGCTTCGCATTGGGCACCTTGGGATGCCCCGTGAGTACAAAGGTTACGCATAGCAAGGATGAGGGATAAAATCTCCAAACGAGATGTCATCGGAACCCCTTTAAACCAAAGACGATGCAGTGTGCGAGTTTTCAAGTTACGCACATGCGAGTAAATGGTGTCCAACCGCCGCTAATGCCACGAAAGAGATGGAAACCTTAGATGGGCTTCTCGAGTCCCCCTTCTTCGTCTTCCCTAAAACTACAGACGACCGTGACGAGGTCAACGAGCAAAAAGTGAGCCATCCTGTTGACAACAGTCAGACGACTGACATCATCGACCACCCGAACTGAAGGTGTTTAAGAAGCTAGGATTGTGAACGCTCCTCCTAATCCACGAAAAGTCTACGATGTATACAATACCACACCGAGGTGTTTCAAGGGTAGCTGAGGGTAGGCAGTTCGGAAGAGGAGTATTCTTCGTGAATCTCTGCCAATGGCTCACTGCAAGCAAAAACTGCTCAGCATCAACTATAAAACGGAAATTGTACCAGGTGAGACCACATAGCTTGTGACAAAAACGATACGCTCCCAGAGAAGTACAACGTGAAGCTTGAGGGGGATCGCCAACAGAACGGGACTAAGTTAGTACGCGACAGAAGCCCGTAGTTTAGCTCATAGTGTCACGGTTCCCGGGCCTGGCATCGCGGCCTAGACAAACCCCTGGTGTCAGCTCTCGCGGTCCAGTTGAATAGACTCTGGCTCAGGATTTTCTCCCTCGTACCCCCGGTTGCACGTCTGTCGCATCAAAAGGAGAGTCGTTGGAGCTAGAAGCGATGTGCTCCTAAAAAAGGAAACACAATCTCCGGGTCCAGGGCGTGAGGAGCTCGCCATTTTTTTTGCAGTTCTGGGAGAGGATGGGAAGGGCTCGGGCTTTAAGTTTGCTGAAGAGTAGTACCTGTTTACATCTACAGTATCTAGCTGTTGCATTGGTCTTCTTGGTGAAGAATGTCGGCTCGATTTGACTGAGTGGCCAGGGCGTCGATCGTGACAACAAAATCATAAGGTGTGAATTTTACTGGTCTCTAGAGGTTAGGCGTAGACTCGAACCTGTCATTTATTTCATATTGGTTTATCTGTCACTTGGTGCGATTATTTTCGCAGTGGGGGTGGGGCAGATGATCAACTAACGTCTATATGACAGGTCGAGCGTTCCGCAATGTGCCAATGTATCCAATAGCCAATGACAACCCGCGGGTGCAGAGCAGTGAACAGTTGAATAGACAGCCAATAGAAATAATTCATCATTTTCAGGGCCACGGCTCCACTTCCGAACGGCATACCGTATTGACTCCGAACCTACTAGTACCTACGTTTCCGACTTGGAAACGTCGATCCTGACAGGAGACCGTGACGTCAATACAATGAGAATAACTTAGAAAGAGGGGCGAGAAAAAACGAAACCGATAACGCCGCACTCCTGTCAAGCTCGAAGAGGCTTGTTGACGGTTAGCACCGGTGTATGCAGGCGAACAACTTGAACAATACATCCAGCATGACCATATCAAACTCTCCATATGTTTTGATTGCAAGCGCAGGTCAGACAAAAAAAAATTAGAGAAGTCTCTATTGCAAAGCGAGCGGTGGGAGTCGAGAAATACGTCGCACCCGTCAGCAAGGCTTTTGAATCCGCTGAAAAGGCCGAGGAAGGCAGAGAATGCGAGTGATTGGATTAAGGCCATACTAGATGGACAAAGACACCTCTCCGACATGAAGAGTATTGAAAGCGTTGAGCAGGTGACGCCGCAAGAGTCCCACTGTGCGCGCGAAAAGGACATCATAAGACTGCATTGCAACGCTGGCACTAAGCAAGGCAGAGCCCAAGCATGATCTTGTTGCAGACGAAAACAGGCAGCTTATGAGCTTTCGGGTGTAGGATGCCACTAATAACCATTCGGCACTGGAACTTGACCTGCACATCATGATCACCCTGCAACACCAAATGACTGACATGCCAGAGGCATTTTCAGGACCATCAAATTGTCGAAAAAAGTCGGCGCACGTAACTTGAGCATGCAATCGCAAGAAGTTTGCAGGCCCGCCTCGGTCACCTGGGCCAGCGCCATCCATGTCGGTGGGTCTGGGCGACCCCGCCTGTGCTTTTTCTGTAAGTGTGAATTATTGTCGATAAAAACATCCACACCTCACCACGCGATTGTGTCCTTATTGTTAATGATTTTCCGCCCTAAATTCCGTAGCTTGGCCCCCCCATTTTTTTTCATTGCAGGGGCGGGATTCGCGAAACCGTGGCATTTTCCATTCGGCCGCTCTGATACGTTCCCTTCACACGTGTTCTGCCATTCCCCCACCTTCGAAAGTGTCCCTTGCGCCCAGACCTTTCTATATGAGGCTTAACCCTTTGCGCCCTCCGCAGAAAGTCGCAATGCGACAACGGTTCGGCGAGCGAGCTACTTTTCAAGTCGAGCGGCGGCCGAGGGCTGAAGAAAAAGAGTAGAATTGTTCGTTTAAGGTTTCGGGTTATATTTAGCTTAAGGAACAATAGGTCCCACGAGGTGAACAGGTGAAGGTGCACATACCGTAATATCTAACCCCCTTGTCGCCATTTCCTGCGTTCACCTCGAGGCTCCTAACCAACTTTCAGCCGTGTTGCTCATTCGAATGGGGTTTGGACTTGTGGACTCCGTCCTTCGTCTCCCATTGCGGCCCTTTTTTTGCGGTAGACCTATTCACCGTGGGGGCGTGGTGATAAAGTCTGCGCGATTTCCCGCACGGGGCGCCGCCAAAGAGTTCGCTACCTCAGGGAAACCCGGTTAAGTTGCTTCCAATTTTAAATTACTCAAGCTTCGGCGAGATCACCATCTCAGGGTCGCCACTCATAGAGGCGATGAGAGTTTCCGTCCTTTGCCCACCCTGAAGTGTCCTCCCCACCAAAGCCGCATTGGTCCGGTCACGAATTCTATTTGTATGTGTGAACTAGGTTTTCTAGCTCAGTTACTATCCCTGGTTCCAACCCTGATCAGGGTTCGTCAACAGATCAGTCACACTTGTCACAACGCCTAGTTCAGACTCCGCACGACTTGGCCTCAACACCGTCCTTGGCATTATCTAAGCATTAGTGGTTGACTCCGACATTGGTACCACTCGGCAGGCGTGACAAGTCGGTTCATTTCGCCATTTCTGCCCAAAAAAAAACACGGAATACACTTGTATGTGATATGCCATAAAGTTTTGTGGTGAATGAGCTAGAATTGAAGGAGAAATTTGAAGTGATCCGGGTTGGAACCACAGTTCCTCATTGTGTGTGCCGTCCGGACACATCATCCACGCGACCAGCGCCCTTAATGATTGCGCCCAATGGAAATAAAAGCGTAAGGAAAGGCCCGAAACAATCTCATCTCTCCAAAGTGATAATGCCGTAACCGTGGTTTCCTCTTCCATCCTCCTGACCTGAAGCAACCGAAACACCCTCACGCCTTGAGGGTGACGCACCTCTTTACTTTGTATGATTGAATTGCAAATTGAGTCATGTCATCACGAGCGCTTATGGGCCCCCCATCGTTTGACCGAGTTTCGAGAACGGCCATGGATCGAGTATGGACTCGGATTTACTTCCACATTGATACAACGATGGGTATACCGTATACATGACAAGGTTGTATCGTCAGGCTTCCATACACTGTCGGTAAACCTTTCGCACCCTCGATCTGTTCCCTCGATTGGCGTGAGAACGAGAACAGACAAACTCGGATTTTTTATTTCAACCGTATTGGTCATGTGAGGCCCAACATACAATGAACGAGGGCAACATGAGCTTGTCCAGTCACGTTGACACGTCTCGTAAAAAGGGCCCAACTCGGTCAGCTAGGCGGGGTTATGTCGAACAAATTACTACCATGTGACGTATCAGGTTGTCCGGGTACAATTAGCTAAAGTATATCTGAGCGCGGTCCCAGGTCGGTCCCAGTGCTTGTGGGTTGTTCATGATCACCCTCAGGCAGCATAACGCGCCAATTACAATCGTGAACCAACTCGCGCGATGCTCAGGCCAACCGCTGTTGCTGCTTCCTGTTTAAACTTCTAGATATAAGCAGACACGTCCGGAAGTATTTCATGGTCATGACCCGCGCAAGGTGCAGCCAGTAGCGCATGCATGTAACTTTCGAATGTGGTGACTTTAGACCCTGCGGTAGGACATGGAAATCGTGTCATGAATGAGATTCCTGAGTACATACCATCATGCCTTTAATGCACCCTGGGTCCCTCGATGGTGCCACCACATCCAAACGTAAAATCCTAGGGCAGCGCTTGCGACGCCGCCTGTTCTTGGCGTCATGGAAGGCGAATCAGGTCGCCATGATCAAGATGACGGCCTCGGGAGGGGGATCGAGTACAAATAAGATCTGGCGATGACGATGGATAGAAAGCTTGTAAGCCAGAGATATAGAGACCGTACGGAGGAGGGAGACCGCGGGGTGATCAAGGGCGCGTTGCGGAATTTGAGCATTCGGAAAATCGCGCGAGAAGGCGGAAAGGTTAGTGACACTGTTGCTTGGAACGACCAACGCGATTGCAAATAAGCGTCTGCGCGTTGTCGGCACTGCGTCAAACTGTGTCGATGTGCCTCCCTCAACCCCCTCGAATGCCGTAATATGTCGAAGCCGCATCGGTGCCCCCCCCCTTTCGATCCAATCCACTGGACAAGGCTATGCATACTCCCGGGGCCGTGGGGTCCATGGATTCACGGGAGAAAGGATCTACCCGCCGTGCAGGGGGTGAAGATGTGCCTCATTTAGCAGGTGTCATGGTTGGAAGGGGCAGCGGCCGACAGGCCCCGCTTGTCGGGAGAACGATGCGGGGACGTTGATCGGCGCCCCGATGGTAAGATGACCGGCCAGAGATTTAAAGAAGGGCTGTGTGTGTGGCTTACAGGCGATACACCAGGTCGTGGCACCTGCGTCCACATTCCGAGGTCATGAATCGTTCGGCAGAGACGCCCGAGTCGGTTTTGTAGGCGAGAGCCTTGGGTCCCAACTTCATCATTTATCTGGACAGATAAACGGGGAGCTTCGCATTTCTATAAGTGAGACTGAAATTACTATATAGCTTTAGCTCACCCAAAGCAGCTCCGTCACGGTGTAGGGGGTGGAGCCGAGGAATTGCATCGAGATGGTGGCCACCACTCCATAGAGGACTGAATTTGGCGGAGCGATTTGTTCGAAAAATAAAATCGAGTGAGAGTGGTGAGGATCACTGGTCGGTAGGGATGTGGAATGGGTGTGTGGTGCGAGGTGGGCACGAGGTTTTAGACTAGCCGGAACAGCTTGAATTAACCGGAAGAATGTTAGACCCGGAACACTGGGCGTTAAGGGCATTCCTTTTCGTTTCTCCAGGACAGTACGATTTCACTGATGTTAGATAACCTTTCCTGCTTGGCCACCTTTGTGATGGGTATAGAGACCCATCCAACTCTGACGTGTGCAAAGTAGAGTTACTGTTAAGCAGCGTGCCACTCCGCCTGTGGCGGAGACCTCCGCAGGTTTAAGGCGCGATTGTCTGTATCTCCGATGACAGCGCGCACGTTGAAATGCAGAAGTGCCTATTGTATATTCACAAGATCACTCTCACAAGTCAGCGGGGCTGAATAATAGGACCGTAGCAATGCTGAAACTTATAACATTGGAGAATGTAGTCACGGGGGCCTCGTCGGGTATTGGCGAAGGTTGTCAAAAAAAAAAGCTCACTCATGGAAAGTGATGCAAGTGATAGGCGGTGATTGGCCCCCCTTTGTTCCACAGCAGCTGCGCCTGCCTAACGCCCTTGGCAATTAGCAGTGGCGTCCGACCACTCAAACTAGCCACTGATCCCCTGAATAGATTGGAAAATGATTACGCCGGTGACGGTTTACGAGCCTAAAACGGCTCGGCGCACAATATCTGCAGGTATGTATCACCGACTGTGTGGCCAGGGCGCGTGTGTGAGAGTTACGAGGCGTTGCCTCAAGGAGGCTGGGTGAAGGCAGACTCGTGATGCCACTAAATGAACGGGGTAAAGGTGATCTAGTCACAACACTGGGTAGGCCGTCCGCGTGAGCACTTATCAGAGTTTTCCGAAGGACGGGGATCCGGACGTATATGTACAAATTGGCACGGGGTCTTTCTAGAACACAGGCGAGAGCCAGTAGTCATCGGTGCTTAGGCGATCGTGCATGCGGAGTCCAAAAGTCCATCGATGATGGGTTCGGTATTCTTAAGAGCGTCAAAAAATGGAGAAGAAAAGGAAGGAGACACTGTTGGATCGTACTGAGGGGACAATATGTCGCAGAGACGACAAGGAAACTTCCCGGGAGACTACTGAAATGCGGCGCGGCTGTTAGTGAGGAAAAATAGACGACTAAGAATGCAGAAACAACAACTTTTGTTCTGGGGACCAAGGAGGGAAATCGCTAGATCCCGCGGGAAGGTTGGATAAAAAGGGCCGTCACATCCTGGAAAACCCGATATTCGGCTCGCCCGTCGGTCGACGCCGCGATGCATCCGGCTTCGACTCGAAGCACTCCGGTGATGATGAATCGAGGCTTGTGTATGGCTTGATGCGTTATGTCGGAAATGAACGAGGCAGTGCCCGCCCTAGTTTCCACGTTCAACTACTAAAGAGAAGGACCTCACAAAAACATCTCCGGGCGGTGACTGACTACATGAGGCGAAAAGGCGACCAGAGGGTAGAGGGCACTGTCCCCTTCCCGTTAGCTCCAGGCCTCCAGTATAATGGAGAATGGATAGTCGAGAGGAGGGGGTGTAAGGGTGTCGAACAGAATGCCGCCACGTCGGTACAGATAAGCGCGCCGTGTAAATGGCGAGTGGCTGCATGACTTTTGTCCGGAAGAGCGGATATGAAGCGAACGGTGAGTACTTTACATGCGATCGCAGCGAGGTGTATACAAAAGATCCGCATCTGGGTTATGGGCGGTGAACTTGTTTGTAGTATTGGGTGTCGCATAGAAAGATCCGAAAGCCCGTTGAAAAAAATTTAGATAAGCGACTGCCCAATCCAAGGACGTAACAAAGATTGGCAAGAATGAGCCAGGCGCTTGTTAGGCGAGATGTAGACGTTACCTTTAGGTTGAAGGATATCAGTAGTGGCAAATGCTCGTGCTGAACGACTCAGTCGTGTAGACAACCTTGGCTCGCTTATTTCGGAAGGTCAGTAGGGACTGATGTCAGCGTTGAATGAAATGGCTGAAATGGATGAATGGGAGCAGAAGAACTCGCCAGATGCGAAGTATAGTATTTTTGGGTGCCTGTAGACACATACTAGCGTTCTAGGTCAGATAAACGGAGGACCGTTCACTAGATGCAATCACGTATCTGGAAATATAAAGGTTCAATATGGAAGTCAAGAAGTCTAACCCCAAGAAGGTGCAGATAAATGGAAACTTCACCTCACGGAAACGCGCAGCGCCGTATGGTGTTGACGTCCAGGTTCACCTTCCTGGGATATAATACAAAAAACATTTATCTCGGAAACGGCAGTTGGCCCAGAGTATAGACTCTATGGTGAGAATATGTTGGGAACAGTATTACCCACAAAGCCTTTCGGTTCGAACGCTGCTGGAACGTTCTGTTTTGCACGAGGGGAGCTAGACTTAGCTGCCATGACTGACCAGATGCAATAGTGGCGCATATGATCTGAAAATTGGAATAACAGAGAAGGAACGACGCTCTCTGATCTTCCACATCCTTGCAGTAAGTTTATTCATGTAGCAGATGCTGTGACTCGCTGAAAAAAGGATATGATGTACCGCCAACTTGAACCGCGCAGGGACAGCAATAAACTGGAGAAAAGGTCTGGGTTTGAGAGAGATATGGCCCACACTTTTGAAAGTGTAAATGCAATAAGCACGCAGAACCATGCCCAGCGATTTGTAGAAGTTAATCGTGGAAATGGTGCCTTTTGTTGTCGCGGCGGGCCACAGCCTCGTGATGCCGTAAGCGGTGACTGGCCAAGCCAAAGTGACTCCTCTCGCCGTCGTCCACGTCGTCCACGTCGACAAGAGAAAACCCGACCTTTTCATGAATCTTAAAAGCCTTATTCTCCCTACTTTCACTTAATTCAAGATGCATAAAAATCCTTTTGTGCCGCAGCCGCCTCCTTATAACCCTCCTCAGCCACCCTTACCTCCAGGTCCTCCGCCTCCTCCTCAGAGCAGTCAGCCCGACTACTCCGCATATTGGGCAGCGGCTACTGCAGCAGCTGTGGGTCAGCCCCAAGTACAACAGACATATAATCCACAGTGGCCATCGGTATCTGCGCCGCCTGCACCAGCACCCTTGCCACCACGCCCTCCACCCGAACAATCTGCCCTATATGCAAACTACGGATATGGGGGCTCGCAAAACTTTCAATGGCAACAGCAGCAGCAGCAGCAACAACAACAACAACACCAACAGCAGCAACAGCAACAACAGCGTGCTCAACAAACGCTGTTTCAGCCGCCGCAACCGCAACCACAACCACCTGCAATGCAACAGTACACACCTTACCAACCTCAAGCCGTTACAGGCTTTGTACAACCTTATGTTCCCCAAGCAATTCCGATCCCGCAACAGCCTGCTCCTGTTGTTCAGAATCTGTATGGCCAACAACCCCAACAGCCTGGGCGGCAATATTTCCCTCAGCAGCAGCGTCCTAACCGGTCTTTCAGTCACCCTCAACCACAGCAGCACTTACATCATACGCCCCCTCAGCACCTTCCACCTGCAAAGAGACAAAAGTTTGATGGGCCAGGTACGCATAATCGCGGTCCTCAGCCACTTCCGCCCCCTCCGCAGTTTCAGCCACCTCCACCGCCCGTTTCGGGCCCGGTGGTGCAGCAGCAGCAACAGCAACAGCCGATGGCTTCGGGAAGCTTCTCATCTGGTCGTGGAGGGGGGACAGGTGGGGGGCCTATGGGCCGCGGCGGTGGGCCGAGTAATCGGGGTGGAAACCGTGGTCGCGGGGGCAGCATGACTAATAATCGTGGAGGAGCAGGACGCGGACGCGGTAGCAACATGTACAGTGGTAGTCGTGGCGGCTCCCAGGCTGGCGGTCAGCTTAAGAGCCATGGCTCACGCGGCAACTTCGGCGGAAATCGTGATTACGGAAACCGAGATCACGGTAATCGTCGTGGCGGTTCTTTCGTTGGAGGTAGTCACCATCAGGGCGCCGGTGGCCCATCTTTCCGAGGCCGTGGACAAGGCCACAATTATTCTCACTTTTCGCGTGGTGGACGACACGACGGTGGCAGCGGGAGTTTTGGTTCCCGCGACGGTTCTATGGCATCTTCAGGCTTTCTCGGCAGCTTGGGCAACGGAAAGAAGGATGAAAACCGGAGGAACTTCACTGACTTCAAGATTGTTGGGCTCGAGATTCAGGATCTTTCCTGGACTTGGGGTGTGATCCCAGCATCGAAGTCTCACATCAAAGCTGAACCTCTCACTGTAGCGCCTTCTTCCTCTAAAGACGCCATTAGTAAATCTACCTCCGAACCAGCCAAAGAGGAATCCACAGATCCCCCTACGTCATCCATCATCGACTCACGGAAGGATCCAGACGCCACAGTGGTGAAGGGGGAGTCCGTATCTGATTCGGCGAGTCTCCCGAAAACCCCCGAAAACCATGCAGATCCCCCGGAGACACAATCCACCGTTGAAATGCCCGCACCAACGGTCATTCCTCCTCCACCCTCGCGAATGCGAATCTACTTCCATTCTCCAGTGACCCCGGATGATTCTCGTCCTATCCCCACTGGCACGTCTTTCTCTATAATCGGATCGGATGAGACTGGTTCCCGCAGGGGAAAACGAAAGAAATTGGAGGACGATGACGGGGATATAGAAGAGGGGCGTGCGGCCCCTCCACCACCTGGTGGGTCCCGTCCCGAACGGTCGATGAGTGATGATAGATTCGAACGTGCGAGTGCGGCCCCGAGTGTCGAGCCAAGCGTTGCTGAGACTGCGAGTGAAGGCGACTGGCTTATGGCCGCAATTGAGGAGGACGAGGGTGACGGGGAAGACGATGGGGGCGAACTCCAATTGCCTGGCGATGACCCTATCAGCAAAGATGGGAGTGGTTACGTTGCTGAGAGTGAATATGGTGAGTCTGAAATTTCCCTTTCTGACCGTTGGAGTTTGTGTAGGCGTTGGCAGCGGCGCGCTGGGATAGCCCGAATGCGCCGCGGCCCGTGAGCACAGGCGTCTCAGCGGCGTCTGTGTGCGGCCGTATCGCTGACTTCGGTTACGTTGTAAAGGCAGTCTCGAGGATGGTGTCGCTACCCAGGTTGATGACAGCGAGGGTGTCCGTGATTTGACGGATGAGACCCCTAGCCTCATGGATGGACAGGCGTTGGATAATGTTCACGAGTCATCCCCCGCAACTTCGCTTGCCACTACACAAGCAGCGGATGTACCCGAGGCTCAGGACCCGGCGGCATCGCTGGACACGGGCAGTGGCTCTGATATGACTGTGGTCGGACACCAGGCCGTTGCTCCCCATCCGGAGCAGGTGGATGGCGCTTTATCAGGTCCATTCCCAGGGGCCGTTGACGCGAATGATGAGCTTGCGGCTTCGGCCCCTCCCTCCGAGGAGGGCGCGTTCGTTATTTCTCCTTCATCCTCTGCCCCTGCCGTACCTGACAGCTCCGTCCTTGCTTCGTCTTCTTCCTCTGACACCTCTGTCGCCGCTCCACCCACGGAGTCGGTTGCACCTGATGAAGAACCGCCAGCTGATCACGCCCACAGCCCCGATGTGCCAGCGCCAACTGCGCCAGATGAGAACACCGCCTCCTCTGCCTCTCCCATTGAGCGTTCGCTCACCCAAATCGACTCTTCTGTTGGCGAAACACGTGTCGCAGGTGTGGATGACCTCTTTCAGTTTGATCCCACAACGCAGCCCGAGCTCCATTTTGATGGCCCAGCGTCCTCGGATACGAGTACGCTCATCTCGGGGTCTACCACGTCAACATTTAGCGAACCAAATCGGTTGCCTATGAAAACTGAATCCCAGCCAGTCGTCCGCACGCCCTCTGCCAACCGTCTCTCGATCTCCTACGCCGCAGGCACAAAACGTCTTGTCATCAATGCAGAGATTGTAGAACAGCTCAAGATACTCAGGAGTGACGGTCGAGTGGAGATCACAATGCGAGTCGAAAAAGCTGACGCGAATGAATTGAACGGAATCCTCGTTGGTTCTTTCCCTTGACAACGACGTTGCTGTGAACTAATTCTTGGTGATGACAGATCGAGAGCCTTTCCGAAACTACGAAGTCGTACTCTTCACTCGAAATTCTCTCACCCAATTTGGAATTGGACCCGACAGTCCCACCCTTCACTAGGGTGAATATTCCCTCAGAAATGACTCTACTCGTCTACTTGGATACGGAACGCCCTTTATCTGAACCAAAATGGGTCAAGTCAGGTGACGTGCAGGAATGGTTGAAAAGCATGTTCGGACGGATGTTTTGGTTTTCTGGGGATGCAGCTGATGGGTGGGAAAAGAAGGTTGAGGTTGTTGATCCAGATCCAGTAAGCTTTTACCTTGGTTTCGTCACCTTGAGAATCGTGATCATTCAGAAGCTGAATAACCTTATGCAGGCGCCCACGATCTGGACTGTGCTCGACAGCTGGGCGGCAAACTCCCCAGTTGGGTTACAAACGGAGCGCCAGCGTTTCGTACGCACTCATATGGCGGAGACGGACCACATTCTCGAGATCCTGCTTCGTCTTGTGCGTGGCGAGCGTGCTACCCCCTTCACTCAAGCAGCACCTGCTATCTCGGCACCGAGCGTTGCTGGCCCCCTTTTGGCTGCCCTATCTCCCAGTTCAGCACATGGTCCGCAGCAGACCCACGTCTCCCTTGCAGTGCTTGCACTATGGCGGATGACGGAAGGTTACGCGATGAAGGCGCTTCAGGAGAAGGGGCGAGTCGAGGCAGAAGAGCGCCTCGGGGAGATCATCCGATGCTTGCCTTCACACCTGCTGTACAAGAGCTTGGACGGCATTTTCAAGGAATGGAAGGTAGAGAAGAAAAATGGGAGATGATAATGTACCTAATTCATGCGCAGCGTGCTTGACGTGGTCCTTGCCTGGGTCTTTCCATGTGTGCGATATGCGTATATATTATTGTCGAGCATGTTCTCCAAACTGGCATATGATCTGCTAGCTACTGGCGAGCACACGCACGTTTCTGCGAAACATGCCAGGCTGTGCACACCACGTCACACCGGGCGAAGCCACTGCTTCGTGAAGTTTTCACAAAATGAGTTCTTGCTTATACAAAAATTGGTTATCTATGGTCAATTGCAAGCCACGGTCCCAGCGGCTGCGCCGTGGGCCCGGGGTCAGCCGTGTACCCTCGGAGTCCGAGGGACTGCATGCTTTGACCGCGTGGTCTTTGAATCACCGACTGCGGGCGCTCTTCCCTTTGGACAATCTAATCGACAACACGTTCACGATTTTTTTTTCACAGGATGCCCAACGGTGCTGTAATCCATATACGAAAGGGATGTGCACGCATCAGAAGCACGATCACAGGTCTGGACGATAATGCATCAGATCAATGACAACGGACATCAAAGAGGGCACGAACGAACGAGACGGGTTATAACGTGGACTGGTAAAGTGGCAGTAGGAGGGAATTTATCCAGGTATTTCACCATCTCCGTGGGCTTGTTCCGTTCCACAAAAAAAAAAAAACGAAACGCCGGGAAGTCCGTGGGCCAAGGAGGCGTTTGCGCTAGTGTGCGCCACTCATTTTCTTTAGGCCGGCTGTAAGTCACAAGGGAATTATCATATACCATGCGGTGGTAGAAAGACTAAGGTGGCACTCAAACACGGAAGGTCCCGGATTGGACAGAGACAAGGGTCTAAGCCAGGGAGGAAAACATACGACCGGCGCAAGGCTCACAACAATCGACAGATGGGAATCCCCCGCGCCCGTATCCAGATCGCAGGTCCAGGGCGATCTTGAGACTCACAAGCAAGCACCAGCCGAAGCTCACGATCGAGACAGCAGAATCTCTCCCCCCCTTCCAACGTAAAGTTGAGATCGTCGTCTGGCATCGAATTCATTGAAGGATTGGGCACATGTACCGGGCGTTGTAGTGGGATGGTTTGGAAACGGTTAAGGACTACGCTATCACGCAGGAGGCTACATCACGCAAACATGAGGTAGGTGATCCCAAAGTTGGTTGTGTTTTCACCACGTCAATATTGGGGGGGTCCTACTAGAAAGCATCCATCCAGTGACGAATGTCAGACTGCGAGCGAGCGAAACTCAAAGTCCCTAAGGCATGCATACACCATTTATGACAAGAAAACCTGTCCTCATCGTGCAAAACTACGGCCATCAATAGGAGAGAGAAGAGGGGCAAAGGCCAAACATGCAAGCTTATCAATGGAACGTTCAGAACGCCGAGATTGTCACGCACCCCCAACATGAGAGAAGATAGTGATATAAATGTTCTGGCCGCGATCGTAGACATTGATGATCTGGACCAGAAGACGATATGCACGTTCTTGTTAAATGCAAGGAACGGGGGTGCCGGGGACTGAGTAGGGGACGGAGGGGAACGGTGTGTTATCGCTCAGAGATTGGAAATAATTGGGGGAGAAAGGCAACTTGAAATTGAGGGTCCGTCGTGTATTCCAGGGCCCAGGACGAGTCGGCGGATAAAAGTTAGATTGAGTCTGCTCGACGGGCGGCTAGGACAGAAGCCGATTCATCTCAAGGTTAATTTCAATAGCCAATAGCCAATTTAGTCTTGGTACCATGGTCGAGACAATGAGCACCGATCTCGTCCATTCCTAAGAGAAACGAGAGAAGACGTCCAAATCAACGAGGACCACATAGGAACCCCTTGATGCGAAGGGGTGACAATCAATCTATTCGAGGGGGCCTACGTGTAGCCCACTTGTGAACAAAATAGGTGCGTTTCGGAGTGCGCTGATGACGAAAATGTTGGCAAGGCAGAACGGGGTCGTTCTTTTTGAAGGTAGCGTAAACATGGCCCAAGTTGCTTATTTTGGTTGGTTGCAGGCCAAGGCCAGCAGCATCATCACTTGGCGCACGCCGATTGCAACAAAACTGAAACAACAATACCTCGGCTTATTGGTCTCAGCTGGCAGTTGACAACCAACAGCCACGTCTTTTTCTTGAAATCAGGTAAAACTAGAGGTATGTTTTCTCGTCATTTGCTCGCGCTAAAGTCGCCTTTATGTCAAATTTGCCGTACAAATCTAACGTATGTGCCCAGTCACCGCAGGCAAGCCCTTCCAGTATCCGTGCCACTGGTGTCAGGACTCGGAACGTGTCTTCCACAACATGTGCGCTATGCGCCAGGCCCAGGGTCTCAAGGCTGATCTCCGTTCCCAAATCCATCAGGATTTTCGATAACGGGTGCGCTAACGGTTTGGCGATCGTGTAAAAACAAGACATTTCATTATCTTGCTTCGACCAGCGGTTTGGGTAACTTTCACAATAGCAAGCTTGGGCTGTGTGTCTGGATGATCACCGTGACTGTCGAGTCAGCACCTAGTCCGCGTTGTATTAGATCCAATTCAAGTTCGCGCATCTATATAAGATGTAAGGACGGTCGCGCTTCTCCCAGTCGTTCCAACCAAAGTTCACTTTCCAAAAAGCTTGTTCTCTTTCTTTCCATCCGGCTCAAAAAGAAAAAAGAGAGAGAAAGAAAACGGTCAAGTCTTGTTTACCTCTGAGCAAGAGAAAAGGAAGAACCCCGTCCTCGTTACCTAGACCTTGTGTGCGGTATCATCTGGCTCCGACTGGATCGCCGTCTGCTGATACTGGTGTTCAGGTTCCGCCCATGGATTTGATGCAGTCATTTGATGCTATTTTGTTCCCGGCAGACGGGCGCCCACCTCACGTCGTCTCGCTTATGACAAGCCCGGCGTCTTTTTCCAACCCCCATGCTCCGGCGCAGATGAGCACGGCGCGCATCCCACATCCTGAGGTTCACATGGAATACATCGCGGAAGACCCCAATATGAGGGCTTGGAATTACTTTGTATGTTTTCGCACTTTTCTTTATGGCTCACTTTTGACGACGACGCGGGGGGGTTTTTTTTTAAAATTATTCAAGCCCGTCGAAGCTCTCGATATGATGAATAAGAAATTCGCAAACCCGTACATCATCTACTACCCCGTCGTCTCGCGCGACGGGATGCCGTTCCCCGTGAACCGGACCGTACGGGATATTCAAGAGGAAGTGAACAAGGGCCGGCGGCTACGCGAAGACCAGCTCTGGCGTGGGAACATTGTCGCTGCGAAATTCGCGGACGACCATTTCGCGCAGATGATAGACGCGTCCATGGCGGACTTTCCTATCCTCAAAAACTTCCTGGGCACGCACGCGTCGCCAATAAGGGTAAGCAGTGCGCCCTCAGCTCCTCCTCATCATCATCCTCCTCCCCCACCACCTCCTCCGACCACTACCAGTAGTAGTACTACTACCACACTCTCCCCTTCCTCTTCCTCCTCCACTTCTTCTTCTTCCCCACCTCAGCATCTACTGCCGACCCCTCCTCCTCCCCACCTCACTCTTCCCCCACTCTTCCCTGTCAGCTTGTCATCAGGCGGCGGCACCCGACAGATTCAGTTCGCTGAGTCTGCCAGCAGCACCAGCACCAGCACCAGTATCAGCACCCCTCATCAGGCATATGAGCGCCGTGGCGAATCCCGCCACCACTACCACCAACACCAACACCAACACCACCACCACCACCACGATGAATCCAATACCAATACTTTGGGCGCCGAGCGGCAACAACAACACTAAAGTCCCCGCTAAACCCACACACACCTCCCCCATCCGTCTGTGGAGCTATGAAACATAATACCCCTGTAGATCTCTTTTTCATACCCCTTGCAAGTTCCGCTCCGAAAAAAACAACGATCACCCGTCCCTCCCGCTTTTCGTCACAACTCGCCAAAAACCGCTCGCTCTTCACATTCCATCATTTATCCGTCACTCCCCCATCCTCGTGTTAACCGCAACAACCAATATCTTTCTTTCTTTTGTTTCTTTTTTCTCCGTGTCTGTCTGTGTGTCTGTCTGTCTGTGTGCGCCTCTTTAACGTTCTCGGTTTGTATTATTATTCCGGACCCTTGTGCCTTTTTGCGTACAGTATGAAATCCAAAAAGTCGGGAATCCCGGCTTGGTTGTTGTTGTTGTTGTTGTCGTCATTATTGTTGTTGTTGTGGTTGCTGTCGCACGTTTTATATGTTACATGTACCATGTATATACAAGTAGTGTTACTCGGACTCCACGGACCCATATGGACATCCTTCGTAGCCAGGCGAACGGGCAAGCGAAGGGGGTGTGGAAGGAGTCAAAAGTAATTTAGTTTATAATCATCAGATCGCTCAAATTTTTTTATCAATATCACACATGACGAATGATCAAAAGTTATATCATAGCTTGGTCAACTGTTGGTAGCCTGACTTGTTCATATGACCTTCTTCGGAACCGTGTGTGGTCCCCATGTTTTTTCTTAAATCTTGTCTCAGCCCTTCTTGATAATCCAGTTCTGTGGTCAGTGGCGGCCAAACGAAAGCGGCGAGTTGGGGGGTGGGGGCCACCTGATCCATCGCGGCGTCCAGTTCACTGGTAACTTAACCCGGTGGGTTGGAAACCTCACATAATACACTGGCACGTGTGCCCATAAACCTCTTTATATCTCTGGGGGGCTCGCGCGGACAACTCGGGTACAAGTACAATTGGTGCCCCCCCCGCCCCTCCTTTGCCGACGGAACTCCCAATGAGTCGGGTGGCTGCAATCGTTTACAGTATTGTATCCTTTGTCATCTACCGGAAACTCCTTGACGCGCGGGGCGCGGGGGCGTGGGGGTGGGGCGTGGGATCGAGCAGCGCTTACAGTTGTCAAAACGCATCAGCTTCACGTACTGATGACGCGATCAAGTGAATAACACGCAGTGTGCGTCAGGATTTGACAGACCCACGAAGGTGCTTAGATCGAAACGGAGGTTGATAAGGGTGCCGAGCGAGTTTTGAGTTAGTCAAAAGATTAGTACGTGCGAGTGACTCGGCAGTTACAATGCTTCATGCTGTGTTACATCAAATCGTCCAACAACGACAAAATAAAATAAAAAAACCAAAGAATGGTTCACCCAATCAGTGCCAGAATAGACAAAAAGTGCGTGGTGTGAGTAGATCTGTCTGCGCGCTCAAAGTTCCTCGTGTGCCTGACCACCAGACGTTGGGTTCTCCGGCTCCACTCTAGCCGCCTTCTTCTGCTCCTCCGCCTCCTTACCTGGTCTGGGCGTAGCAGCTACAGGCGGAGGTACGGGAACACCCCAACGCTCTCTCTGCGCCACCTCCTGTTTTGGGTCGCAGTGTTGAGGTAACGGGCTCATCGGGTCGATGGGAGGATGGGTCACGCGGCCGACCTGGAAGTACGACTTGTGGTCTCTGAAGAACTTTTTCCAATGTTCTACGCCCTAGAAGAACCGGCGTCAGATTTTCTGGGTGCATGCGCCTGAGGTTGGACTTTTTTTTTTACCTGGAGCTCGCTCTCGGAGAGCCCACGCAGATCGTGCGTGCGATGTTCTTTGAAGCAACCGGTTCCAAAGGCCCGCGCGGCATCCACGCCCGTCCTGTAAACCCAACGGGTTAAGGTCCATTCGAGATGGGAGAGACTTAGGACGTACATGAGAGCATAGGATCCACCTGGGCCATAAACGCGGCGATTACTCGACACGTCAAAAACGTCTCCATCAATCTAACAACAACAACAACGACACAAAGTTCGCTCAGCTTTTTTTTTTGTTTTAAGAACGAATCCCCACGCACCGCGAGATAAATCGGCTTTTCAGCATCAGACCCATCAAACGCTGCCAACAATCCCTCCGAGAACAACCTCTGTTGACCCGGAGCCAACCACCACTTTCTCGCTCCGACGATCCAAGAACCGACCAACGTTCCTCCGTCAGCCTCATTCGCACTACCCCACATCCATTCCCCAGTGACGAATTTTCCAGCGAGCAACACGACCAGCGCCAGGTAAAAGAAAAACTTGAGCAAGCCTAACAACCCAACCTCACGTTCCGCCGTCGGGTCAGGTTCGGCGGCCGGTGGATTGGGATCGCCTCGAGCGATGGCGGCTAAACGGGCGTCTTCACGTTCGCGCCAGGCGGCGTGGATCTTGGCTTGTTCGTCGCGGTAGGCTTTGTACCTTGAAAACATGTATGATATTTGAAATAAAATTAAAAAAAAGTTGAAGGGTTGAAAACATACGCTAGGAAAGGTTGGTTGGCCCGCTTCGTGGAGACCATACGGTCGGGGATGGCAGGGTCGGCGACTTTTGGAGTATCATCCCTAAAGTTGGGGTCAGGTCTGCCCTCTGGGTTTGAGAACCAGGACATTGTTTGTGGTAGAGGTGAACAACAAGCTCGCTTGTACGATTTTAAGTATAATCTGATTGGACCACGTGTTAAATTATTACAAGCCAAAATGCAGCATCGATAATTAGGTGAATAGACCGCTCCGAGGCCGGCGACGGGTGGATAAGCTACTAAGGGTACGAAGTACGAATACGGGTAGATAGATGGTACAGACATGAGACTCGAGGGGGAAGTTCTTGGTTCACAGAGGGCGTTTAAAAAGCAAAAGTAGACAATGGAAAATGGAAAAAAGGAAAAGAAAAAAAGAGTACATGCCCCCGAATAGTAGTAATACCAGAGATTTGAGCGAAGAGAGTGTAATGAAATGGCACGATGAGATGGGGTTCGATATTACCACAGTAGGCATGCGTTTGTTGGGCGTGACAAAAGAACCAAACTTGGACTGTGAGGGAAGAAAGAGTAATGAAGGAGGGATGAGATGACAGGGGTCCACCGAGCACACTGCCAAGTTGACGAAAGGAGAGTTCGGAGGGAGGACCGTGAGCGAATGGGCTGTTAAGGCGTGGTGATTGAGCAGATTGCGGTGAAGTTCCATAATGAAAATGCGATTTGCGAAGATGCAAAGATACTGAATCGAGGGCCGAGTCGAGACGAGAAGACCAGATACCAAAGGATAGCAATAATGAGAGCAACTGCTCACGACGCGGCGTCATTCCATGCGCGTCGCCCTGCTTCTCGATCTCCAGGGACTGTGCGCGGCCGCGATTCGTGTGCTGCCACTGCACCTTTTTGTGACACCGTCACGTACGCGCCTCCAATCTCCTGGCCATTGTCAAGCCCTGGCGGTACCGTCGGGCCTGTGTTGCTCAGGTACTGTACGTCGTGGTCCAAAAAGTCAAAGTCATCATTCTGACTGCGCAGCGCCACAAATCGGGGCGTTTTTGTGAACTATACAATGACGCACAGTCAATATACAACGCATATACCGAGGGATGTGAACGCACCTTGGGCACAGAATCGGTAGCCATGAGGCGAAATACATGAGTTTGTATGCGTTCGTATAGACGGATCATCATATGCAGTTGTGTCGCATTGAATGAGCTCAACTGATCGGCCTGGAGACGACCCTGGAATGGCGTGCCCGTCAGACCCTGCATGACCTCACTCAAGTACGCCGACAGCTCATTGCGCAGTCCATGATCGATGTTGAGCTCGGACTGACTGCTCGGGGCAAGGTACATGGTGTATATCTCATATGCTTGTTGAATGAGCGCCTCGTGATGTTGCTCCATGGCTTGCTGGCCTGGCGTGTGGGCCTTGCCGCTAGTTCGCTCTGGTAGCGGCCGCTGAAAAGCTGTGCTGCTTGCCGTCGAGGTGATATTGAATTTGCGTTTGAAATCTTGGACTTCGAGCCAGAAGGCAAGATTCTCTTCGCAAAAGTTGTCCCGTAAATGGTCACGAAAAAGCTGACAGAGCGTTGGATTTTCGATAATGAACTTGAGGCGTTCCGTGTTGCTCTCCTTTGTGCGCTTGTCCGCAGGGATATCCTCGATGTAAGATGCGTTGAGCTTCTCGGCGAGGGAGATTCGTCTATGAATCTTGGCATCGGAAGACGATAATAGCTTGGGGGTTCCCTCCACTTCAATAGAAGTGCGCTCAGCAGTGCTGAGGTTGGCGGTTGAACTGCTAGGTGAGTCGCGTGAGCTAGCAGTTCGAGTCGTGTCCCAGCGGGCCGTTCGAATGCCTTCATCTGTGATCCTGTAGATCGCCTTGGCGGTGCATCGGAATTCACCCGTTTGCTGAAGTAATGGTCATTTACAAAGTCGATTCGTGATGTAAGGGAAGATAAAACACGTACGCTGACCGGAGAGCTTCCACCAGGTGCTGAACCGCGAACAGTGAAGATGATAGCCGAGTCATTGTTCTTGCGCTTGTCGCTGACGAGTGCTATGAGGCCAAAACGAACAAATTGGGCAGCCATCTCTGCGGCTTCCTCACGACCAACGACCGAGGTAAAGTCACAGAGCCACTCGAGGGCGGCGAGGGCAGCAAAACAAGATCGATGACCGGCGGCTTGGGATCTGGCGGTAGAGAGGCGATCGGAGACATCCATGAGTTGTATACCCTTGGCACGTTCGTGATAAGCGGCTGTTGGGTCAAGATTCTGGGACGTTGGGGGTGGATAGTTCGCTTGACGGCCGGCGAAGCGACGAAAGAGGGCGGTTATGACGGATTGTGAGACAATGATCTCGTCATCGACGGAGCGACGTTCGAGATGGAGAAGCTTCATGCATATGGGTTGCGTGGCGAACACGCGAGATAAATGGTCGCCGTTGATGCCATTGCGGCTGATGAATCGCTCAAGGACATGAAGACCCTTGGGCGTAAGAACGTAGACGCCACGGTCCTTGAAGAGATTCGAGGAAGGGTCGGCTGCATTCTCGATGAGACGTGCATCCATAAAGTGTTGTGACATGGCTTTGGCCATATCGCGCGTCATCGAGAAGGTCGTCGTTGTTGTCGTCGTGATGACTCGTGAGGGTTCTCTAGGGTCCGGCCCACGATTAGATTGGGAAAATTTAAGAGAAGCAAGGTTTGCGGCGGCTTCATCACTGGTATGGGGTTGCAAAGATGTAAGGAAAAAAAGAGCGGGATCAAAAGAAAGGGGAGGGGGGATAGGGAAAAGACGAGTCAACGCACGTAGAAAACGAATTTGGGAAGGACCGGAAGAACTGCTTGTGGGTTGTGAGTTGTAAAGAGACAATGAGAGTTGCAAAGAGGTCGAGGGTGTCCTGTAAGTAAGGTAGAAGGAAAGTGAGTGGTCGAAAGTGAGTGGGGGAGAAGGAAATGTACTTTTAGGAAAGGGCGACCTCGCTTTGTGGTCTTCATCATGTGGGACGAGGAGGCCTGGGGAGAAGCATCTGGTTGCATGGTAGAGAGAGGGGGGAAGGGTGGTGAAGAGGGAAAGGATGAGAAGATGAAGGGAGAGAAAGAAGAGAAAGAAGGGAGGGAAATGGAAGTGGGGATGAGAAAATGGGGATGGGGAATGGGAAAGAAATGACAAGAGGGGAGGCAAGGGAGGGCAGCTGAGCGAGCGCCGTCTGATGTGTTGAGTTGGGGTCCCCCAAGCCTCTCACTAGTCTAGGTATCTCAATCAAACCCTAACCTCTCTCTCACTCGGGTTTTATCCCCATCATTCTTCTCCCATCTCATCTCGCTTTACCACCGCAAATTATCCAAATCGGGTACAATCGACCCCGTGCACCAGCTCAAGCCGCCAAGCTAACTCATCCTCGCGCCTCAGGTACCACCGAACCCCGTCCAAAGACGCTCGAAGATCATCCACCAAAAGAGACTCTGCGCTGACCGGCTTCGATTCCTCCTTCTTTTTCTTTCCGCCCATCCGACTCCGCCTCTCATCTTTCTTCCTCCCCTCTCACTCTGACACGTAGCCAGCCTCGCCCAAATCATCAATCGTCATCTAACTCCTCCCCTTTTAGTCCTCGGTTTCCGTTCCGGCGTGAGTCTTGGTTTGAAACGGTATGGCAGGTACCTGTTTTATAAAAATGACATATCCCGGCCTTCCTTTTTGAAGTATCCTACTGTATGTTTGTATCTACCCATGCAATGCAAACGCCTAATCGTTACTCACGAGACACGCAATCTGCACGCTCCTCTTTTGCCTCGTGTTTAATTAATCTGGCTCGTGCCGATCTCGCTTATCCCTCTATTAATGCGCGAGCATATGTTCGTCCCGAACTCATCGCCTGACAACGTCCATCAACAGTCCACGATTCCCGAAAGGAACGTTAGGGCAACAACCCGCTGTCCCTTTTTCTTGTTCTACGAACATCGCACACATTTAACGGCTCGTTCATCCATGATCAACTTGACATCCTCGTCTTTGCATGGTTACCGCAGCCGAGTAGCACCAAGATTATCAGCACGTTCGTGTTGTATAGTGGCCTCGAGGCACGCCAAACTTGACTCACATTGCCTCACGTCATTTCTTTATTCTTTTCCTGGTTTTCTGTACCTGTCCGAACCCTGGCAACCACGCACGTCCCAAAAAGAAACAACAGCGGTCACCTTCTTCTTCTTCGTTTTCAAATGCACAAACAAAAACCACTTAATGCGTGCGACAGCCCGGCTTTGCGGCGCAGTTTTACCCCCATATATGGTATACCCTTGCCTGCATTTGGTCATCTGGTCCCAACTTCTTTCCCAATACCACTCCCGTTTCCCCTTCGGATGACACTCTCCAACGCGAATCATGCTTTATCCCGACTGGTGTTTTGCCGGACATAGAAACCAGTGATCTCGCTTGCTACCGACTCCGAAAAAGCCGACTCCCGCAGGTGGTGAACTCCGCAACAACTACAGTATGAGAGTGGGAAAACAAAAAGATATTTGACATCCCTACCAAAACAGGATCACGGTAAATTACTGTACGTCTATTGTCCTCAAGCCCCTTCATCCTTTCTAGCCAACCCTGACAACAAGAGTTTTATATCTATACAAACTTTGCGGTGGCACACGACGAGAAGGAACGAGTTCTTTACTCTTTTCAGACATCTTTATAAATAAATCGCTACCAGTATAGGGAACAGCGCCAGGTCACGCGAGTTAAGGATGGGTGAGATGGAGCCGCGGCCTATGATAACCGTGATGCGGTCAGCCGAGACTCGGCGACAGAGATAGCGAGCATTTGGCAGCCATCGGTGTTTCCGGGCCAGCCCCCCCCACCCTCCTTCAATGGCGATCCCCGAAAAACGCTGCCACGCGAGTGACATCGTGAAGTATAAAAACAAAAAAAAAGTTCTGTGAGCTGGCTGCACTTGGTCGACTTTTCTTTTTCCACCACACCAGCTAAACGCGTAAAATTAGAAAAAAAAATGGAAGTTTTGACAGAATTCTGAGTTTTGCAAGTTCACAACTTAAACGACGATCCGCGGGTGGCTTATCCGTCGTTCGCTCGCTCGCTCGTGGCTTATACTATAAGCCGCAATCTTTTGACGCTTGAAACTCGGAAATATCATCAAACGAACAAACAAGACAGAAAAAATAATTTCATCTCGAGTTCAAAGACGCTTTTCTGGATCCTCAGGCTCTCCCCCACCCCTTCTTCCTTTTCAATTACAGTACAACGTTCGGCTCTACCCATACTCACCGATCTAATTTTATTACGGGACGGAAGCCGTTCAAAAAAAAAATGGTTCCTCAATATAACTGTAACGCCAAGGCGAGATGAGATACAGTTTGTACAACTTGAAAAAAAGTCGGTACTGTATACGTGTACCTACTAAATTTACGATCGATATTCGGTACCGAGTTCCGCGCGATAGATGCGGCATCCCCCTTTCAAATGTGTGGCGCAAACGGGAGTTCGGGACGGTGAAACATCCCTTTGCCGTTTCATTTTCCCTTCCCTCCCTCTTCACCCTACCAGGGGGAATGTGTGTCGTCAGAACCGTAACCCATCAACTACCGCCGTGCCTGATCGGTATAAATTTTTGTCGCAAGTCCTTAGCTAAAGGCGGAAATCTTTCGGAATGAAAACCATTTTGGTTTGACAGAGAATTTGTTCAACAACAGACGCTCCGCGAAGCAGGGAACTCAAGTAGAACAATGTATAGATAGTAATGGGTGGGTTCATCCTGCTCTCTTCCCTGCTGTATAAGTTGCCAATCCTCCGTCTGCGTCAGTCATGTCTTTCAAGTCTTGACGTGAATTTCAATTATGAGGTGGGGATAAGCCGGACATGTGTCGTATCAAGCTACTGCCACCAATCTTCCGAAGCCTTGGACACAAAGAGCGCGACAATAAGTGAAACTACCTTCAGGAGGGCGTAAGTTTACGTTGAAATGTTCCTCTGGGATGATTGAAGTGTGTGTGAGTGTGTAAGCTTGCTGTGGCTGAAAGGCTGTGCAAAAGTTGCAAAACGTGGGACACTGGCACCGGAATTCAAGTGGCGGATCATTTCAATAGTTGGTGACAGATATCGTGATCACTTGACACGAGTAAGAGAAGAAAAAAAAAACCGAGTTATGACAAGTGACAGTTTGACGGGGCTGATAGTAAGCTGACGCCATTCCCCAGTCATCTTGTATGACGAGTGCACGGAGGTTATGCGGGGGCCTTCACCAGACGTTTACCGTGTGTGTGTAATTTACTGTACTGGCGCACCTGTCCATGGCATGATGAAACGAGTCACTGAAAAGCAATCCATTCCACCTTCCTGTTGCGTGTGACACAGCGCGGACACTAATTATGGAACGGAATGGAACAAGAAGGAAGAGTGGAGCCAGCCCTCCGGGGGTTGGGGGATGAACCAGTTCTGTCACCATAGAAACCATGACAAAAGAGTGAGTTCCGGCGGAAAGTGTTCGTTGGAGCTCTCAGGACTCAGGTAAAGAAAAAAAAAAAAGGTTGAGGCTGGAAGTGGAGAGATCAGAGATCTCACTCAGTCTTTTTTTTGCTTCCAAACCCGCAAATCGGGAAGGTCGGGTTTTTGATCCGCAACCCTGCGCGCTCGAGTGACCGAGTTCAAGTTTGTAAAACATAAAACTTCCTTACGCGAGTTCGCTCCGAGGGGCTAGCACTTGGGTAGTTTTCAGGGTCAATTTCAACCCTTGGGGGCTTTGATGATGTGTTGATGTTGCTGCAAGTGACTCCTTTTAGCGCTTTTTGTCCCACACAACGCAATTTGACTGCAGCAGCGCTTACTTTTGGACCGTTTTGCGAAAAAAAAAAAAATTCAATCATTTAAGTCAATGTGACTTTGTACGGTACGGTTAATCCGTTCAAAGTTCGCCGCGGCGATAACGGACTTGTCGGATGCGTCTCCGAACGGATTGCGGGGAAGGGGGTGAGCAGAGACTCAGGGGGGAAGACTTGTCGTGTTATGGGCAGTCATTTTTTGTTCGGGGCGTTTCATCTCTTTTTTTTTTCAGTAACATTCATCGTGTCGTTTCTATGTATTGGTGTCTCCTCAAGGCCTCAATTCCGACATTCCGTCCCTGCAGGTTGTAATGTACCGAGTTACTAGTGCATCCAGCCCTGTGCTGTCCCCACTGATTCGGAGCCGGAGGTTCTTTCTCTCTTGGCACCACGCGCGTTTGCGCCCGGATACACCACACCAAATGTCCGTCCCCAACCCAAATCTCCCCCTTTTTGACCAGTCTATACCCATAAGCGGCGCATATAGCCGGATACGTTGCGTTGCATACACGCGGACTACGACATACGATACTTGTAACATCGATCAGCAGCACTGCAAGTCAAACGCCCTTGTTGTATCATGTGGCGTATCTGTTACGTACACATCATAAAAATCATAGGACAGTGCTCCCAGTGCTCCCAGGGTCATAAATTTGCATCAAGGCCCTGTGCGTGTTTATTGACCAAACACTCTGCCTCGTGCCCAAAAGCAGCGCTCTAGACCGTCCTAGCGGGCCGGCGGTCCTCACAGGGCCGAGGTAGATTACGTACACTTTACTGAAAGTGTCTGCCGACGGTTCGGCAGACAGTCCTATGCTACTATAGTCACGTCGCTGACAGAAAACATGCATTTTTTGCTCTTCCTATCGCCGACGTAAGTTACCAATGACACATTCGGAGGTGTGTCGAACGTCAACTTTTCGTTTTATTGTTTCACTTGATTATTGACTGTTTGGTATGGTGAGTGGAGTGCTTTTACGATATAGGGCCCACAGTTTTGTATCGCGGTTTGCGGGTGCGACTCCCGAGTCGGACGCACGACACAACACGAGGCATTTGATGTGATCAATGAGATTGGGCGCAACTGGGGCGGCGGATCTCGAAAAAAAAAACACGCTCACATCGTGTCCAGGCGTCCAGCTCTCTCTATTTTTACTTTAGCCTACTCCCCCTCTTGTCCGACAACGGCGGACCTCAGTTTTCGGATTTGTTCCAGCCACAAGATGTAGTCGTTGGAACGCGTCGTGGCATAGTGCTTCATAATAGCAGCTCGCTGCCAAATCACCTCGGGATTGTACGCTTCACGGCCGGGTCACGCTGCTATTGATCTAGACAACATCATGATCCCGCTTACGGATATCTGCATCTCAACTCGATTGACTCATGGCTGGCTGGCTGGCTTGCCTTAGGCGACCATGGCTAACCTAGAGCCGGTTTTTTTTTTTTCCGTCTTAATCGGTCCGTTTGGTGGGTTGGAGCTGTAACGAAGTACAAGTAAATTACTGATCGGTGTTACTGTAAGGATCGGGAGTACCTTGCTTGCTAGCGTTTTTTTACTGCAGTTCCTGTTAGACTCGCTTTCTCCATTTGTTCAAACATCAGACTTTTCCCGGAAAAGCCGGGATTTCTCCAAAAAGAATGGACCAGAGTTCCATCCAATACTAGGGCTTTGATCAGTACCAGTCAAAACGAAGGTTAGCCCATCAAATTCAGCCTTGGTGTATTGTGCCAAGGTCCCTCCGAGAACCCTGGGTGATCACTCGATCGCGTTTGGAGTGTCACTGCTGTTGCTGCGCCGACTCTGCCAGCCTTGCTCTCATCGTTCCGACTACTCTTGGCGCATTGCATACCTTTGGTTGTGTATTCCAAAACAAAGCAACTACCATCTGTCCCAGCGAAAAGACAAGATGTCCTTTTTGCTTCTGTCCTCTAACGTGGTCGGCTACAGCAATTGCCACGTGTTTATCGACAGGAGAGCAAGTCGGATAAACCGAGCAAACCAACTTGATTAACTTGAATAGCACCGCAACGTATAATAATGTCATGTCTTCATACTTATGTACTGAATAAAATACGACACACAATCGGGACAAGTAACCCAGTTGTTAGGTTAGGGGTATTCAGGGAATGTTCTCGAAGGCGATAGTCACGACGGTGTCCTCGAGCATATTCGCACTCTCCTGTTTACTCCAACTCTCAATCATGGCAGAAGCTCTCAAAGCTGAAGGCAATAAAGCTTTCGCTGCAAAGGACTACGACCATGCCATCGACCTATTCTCAAAGGCGCTCGATCTCGACCAAAACAACTTTGTTCTCTGGTCAAACCGTAGTGCAGCCAAGGCCGGGAAGCGTGATTGGGATGGTGCACTTTCAGATGCAGAGCAGGTCTGTATCATCTTTCATGCTGGTGATATGTACAAAAACCGAAATGATAATCGGTCTTCTTACCCTTGACGGATTGCAGTGCATCAAGGTGAATCCGTCTTGGGCCAAGGGCTACGCGCGCAAAGGTGCTGCGCTGCATGGTCAACGACGCTATGTCGAGGCCATTGAGACGTACGAGGCTGGCCTGAAAATAGAAGACAGCCTGCGATACGCAAGGGTTATGAAGAGGTCAAAGCCGCTAAGAGTGCGTTGCAATTCCTCCCTCGTCTT
>WTXI01000155.1:0-86678 GCA_022376515.1 Lactifluus volemus
AGCTGTTTTGCGCAGGGATCTTCTGACCTTACCTAAAACTGCAAAAGGCTATTTGGTTCATGAGAGGGCCCCTAATCCTGTCGCCTCGTGGGTTCAGCAGGAGAAAACCAGCGAGACGCGCATATACCATATGCGGAAGAAGGATAAATTTTTCGTTGTATAATGGGTAACGACAAAGAGGAGGGTTAGATCAATGTCCCCACGCAGTGGTGAAAAATGAGATGAGAAGAGGGACATGAAGAGAAAAAAATAAATAAAACATACTTGACTTGACATCCCCCCTCTTCTAGGTGATTTCATTCATTTGTTTGATTGGTCTTGACAGGACCTTTGCCGGCATTTTCCTATAGTTACGACTCGATTCCATTCGTCCCCTCTCACATGAATTCATCCACCTCGAAAACATGCGTCTTACGTCTCGCAAGTCAGTCAGAACGGTGCGCCACCTGAAAAGTACGATCAGCGGAAAACCATTATGATTTTCGACGATCTTCCCCCTCCTGTGGACCATTAAGGTTCATATCATCGTGAGTGAATGGAAGCACTGGCAGGTACCAATAACATATACAGGACCAATGACTGGCATAAAAGCACCGTTCTCGAACATGGCTAGCAAAAGGACAAGTGTAGGTAAAACTCGTAAAAACTCCACGTAACGAGTGACAAAAAGCTCGGAACGCATACCGGCTCGGATGATATATAACGCCACCGAGGATTTGCTAGTACGAACTCTTGTTGTTGGTGGCAATGACACTACGCAGTGCGCACATTTTTTTTTCTAGAAATATCACTTTTTTTTGGCGACCTCTTCGGTAGGTCAATCTTCCGCGGGGACTTTCTTCACTTCTTCGTCGCTATCTCGGACGCCACGTGTTGAATATTCAATGATATGTCCCACATTTTTTTTGTTGGTCAATCCACAGGCTTCGCGCTCCAATTATTCAGGTACTTAAACGTGAACTAACCTGAACTTGGCGTTCACCACGTGACGCAGCGGGGTAAAGCACCAGTAAAAGTTGTCATACGGAACTAGTAGCCGCCGGTTGTCCAAGGCAGGGTAAGCCTTACGGTTTACTTAGCCGACCCTACGCTTACGTCATATCCTGTCTTCACGCCTCTCCCAAGACAAGTTTCGTCGCGAGCGACAGCGCCGAGTCGTACGGTATAGTACTACAGGTGTATGTGCCACGCCCCCTTTGGGAAGGCCACACCATATTTTAAAACCAAAATTAAAGTGTTGGCACAACGTAAGCATCTTTGAGGGAACCTGCCAGTCCAAAATCGAAACCGGGCTTTCATTTGTTCCGTCTGGTGGCAAGGTCCGCGAAGCAGATTCAGATTGCCCGTTGCCCTTCACGGTGAATTTTCGAGATCCCGGCCTTGACGTGCTTGACGGCTACAGTAAATCTTTCGGGTGTACCGGAAATATTACGTCACCGCGAAGACAGTTTGACACAGGGTCGAAATGAATTGTGGACGAGGGTGATTTGAACGTAACTTCCCAACGAGGGGGCTGTCGAATTCAAGGTCGTATGACATTGATTCTCTCCCCTCAATGGTTACATTGTGCTTGAAGGGAGAAACGAAGGATAAAGCAATCTAACCTATACATGGCCAATAAAATTTCAACTGTATGTAGCATTCCCAGAGAATATGGAGCGTTTTTCGTCTCTACCCTGAGTGACCAATGTCGCGAGAAGAGGATAATGTGTCGAGAAAATGGCGCGAAACATCGACAGGCTAGCTGGCTCATGTGAGCATTCCAGGTCCCGACATTGTTAGAGAGGTCTGAGGGACGAAAAATAAGATCATAATCAACATTCGATACGGTGTTTCGGTTCAATACAGAGGCTCCCTGCAGCGGCGTAAAAAAATAGTCGTCACTAAAGTGGAGGAAGTCGTCCAGAAGCAGACATCACTTGATCAATCTAGAATGTGGGAAGAGGTTATGGACGGCTGATTGCAGGGAGCGTGTTGCTAGGTCCCGGACGATAACGGAACTGAATGTCGGGTAAAGACGGAGATGAATGTCAGGGACAAGACGGAGATCGGTGTCATGTGGATCATAGGTATTGTTGGATTGACAGACGAAGATGTTTTCCGCGGCGAAGTGTCGACACTGCCAGAGCAGGATGAAGGTCTGACTCGGAAGTTGGCGCAGTAGGAAGGGCGTCAGGGGTGTCTTGTGTGATTAATGGGAACAACTAGGCTAGACGTCGAGATAACGGTCTAAATGCCTGACATGCTCGCCCCTTCAGAAACTCAATGGATACTTTGTGCTTGAAAGGGAGCAATGAAAGATATACAAGGCCAACAGGATTACAATTGCATGTGGCATCCCTCAGAGATTACGGGGCGTTTTCGCCTCTACTCTGAATGATCAAGGTCGTGCGAAGAGGATACTGTGTCAAGGAAATAGCGCGAAACATGTATGAAGAAGCTGAAGACAAATGCAGGTTTTCAGGGAGCGTGTTGGTAGGAACTATGGCCGAGGAAGATGATAACTGAGTATCAGGGATGACACCAGGATCCGTGGCAAAGGATGGGCGAAAGGTAAATGTCGACACTTCCAGAGCGGGATGTTGGTATGACTCTGGATTGGAAATAGGCGAGATAGTAGTAAGGGTGTGAGTGGTATCTTGTGTGGTCAATGGATCGAGCAACGTACAAGCAGAGTAACTGGATTCAACGTTGACGGATGGAGAGCGGCGGAAGGACTCGACGGTTTGGGGAGCATCAGCTACATCGTGAAGCGATATCTCTTCTGCAAGATGTGTTCGGCTATGATCTACGGTCAGTGCGGGAAAGGGTGACACCGTGATGAGGGGCGGGCGAGCGGGTGAAATGATCGTGGGAAGATGGGTGATATCGCTCTTGGACTCGAAGAGATGACTCCGGATATTGCACAATGGGTACGAGGATGACTGGAACAGAATGAAGTCACCATCATCTGTTGACGCATCAAAGGCGGTCGGAGCAGCATCTGTGCCTTGATGTAAAGCGATATAAAGATGCCGAATGGGCCTGAGAACATGGTATGGGATGATGACATCGGTTCCGCGATTGTGCGCTTCTTGAGTGATTTCATTCCACAATGCACAAAAGTCATGTTGCAGTCCAGGAAGGGTGTTTTGAATGTCAAATTTGGAAATGCACCACAACATATGCTCTAGACGAGAAGCCATAAAAATGTCCTTGAGACATAAGCGGAAGAGCGGAAGAGTGATGTGAATCAAGTTGGCTAGTGGCACACTGTCACCATGTGAGAGGTAATCTCGAAGCACGCCTTCTGAAACGCCTAGCTGATTCATGACTAATGCATTCCAACGGTCATCCCGTTCTGGCACGCATGCGATAATACCCGCAATTATACCTTGGGCACATAAACCAGTATCTCGACCGTCGCTGCTTGTTAGAGAGTGCCCAATCTCAACGAATCGTAACACAGAGTTTACGCCATATGCGAAAATCTTCCAGAGGATGTGGAAAGTTGCAGAGGAGAGGCGTGCTGAATTGGGGTCGTTTGCGCAGATAGAATCGGCGGCGTTTGCGCAAATAATCACCCGGCGCTTTTTGTCTGCCTGCAAGACCGAATTTGATGACAAAGTGCGGGACACCAGTCCATGAAAGGCTTCTGCTAACGTCTCTTCCAGTTCGGTGAAAGTCGGTGCGGTGTCGTAGTTTCGGATCGTTTTCGAGCTACAGAAGCCAGGGATGGCTTCGAAGAATCGTTCAAGATCCTTATCTTCATCCAGGGCGTGAACTGTCCATGTCAGGATACGGCTGACAATCTTCTCCGACAATTCCGAACCTGTGTCTTGGACGGTCTTCGTTATACCCCCAAGGAATCGGTTGCCGCAGGTTATCATCTGCGAAGTGACTCCGAATGGAGGGCGAAAGCGGGAATAGCGATCCCACGGGAACCAGAGAATCCAGAGGGCTGTACATGAGATACCGTGATAGAAGAACCACGCTGAAGAAGAAAGTGGTGAATAGTAGGGGCTATCCTGCCAGAAGATTGGCATCAACGAGATGCATCCGTATATCGCTCCTGCAAGTGCCACCCAACAAACAACCACACTGAACACAGTATGGTTGATGCTGGAAAGAAATATAACCAGTCCGGAGAAGAACAGGAACAGTGATAGGTGTAGCAGGGCGGGCAACGCTTCAACCGACCAGGTGAGATGAAACTTTTCCAACCCGTTAGCAAAGAATGCACGGATCGATGCTCTCTTTTGTGGACTATACCGCAGCGGTTGTGTGATCGTGACGTATCGCCGAGCCCACTGCTGTAGCAATGTAGTTAACAGGGCACACGTGAGGCTGATGACTAAACTGAGAAACCAGAGTGAGTTGACCCATACTGCGGATTTCGGTGGGGAGAATGGAGGTGGGCTAGCCGGAGTGGCAAGGATGGATGCACGAGATATTTGGGTCGGCGAGAAGTTGATAGATGTTTGCGAGATAGAATGCGGAGGTGTCCTGTGAATTTGGCCTTAGGTCCTGAACAGAAATTGCGACTAACGCTGCGACGGCAGCAGAGAATAAGCCAGTCTACAGTGATGATGCTGGTTGTTGCACTCGAGCGAGGTGGAGACTAATATGAGGACTTACGAAAATAAGGATTCCATCAGCATCCTTTTGCCATCGGTTGGCCATTTTGTTGTCTTCTTCTTCTGTCATCTTAACGTACATATTGAAAAGGGGCCCAGAGTCATCTGAAAAGTTGGCTTGTCCCTGCGAGGTTTGGTTCTGCTCTGGCTGGAGAACATGGCGGTGACCACCTACAGTAGGGGAGGATAAATTCGATGATGATAAAGCCGACTGGCGAATAACATACCTGTGTCAACCCCCTCTCCGGATCTATTTCCTACGTTGGTGTGTTCTGGAGAAGCTGTTTCTGACATTAAGGAATGGAGCGAGGAGCGTACATGTAGTTTGAGCTACTAATAATAAGTTAACAGCCTTGGCCGCAGGCACGTGGACGGTTTGTTGAGCGCTAGCCTGGGCCTTGGACTGGTGTCCCCAACAAATCTCGATTCTACACCATCAGACTTGGAGCCCCTCTCCCAGTGTCCACACTGCACCTAGGGAGCCACCTTTCCCTCATCAACCGTCAATCGTACTTAGAGAGCATTGCATGGCACCCTCTATTCCAAGCCTGAGGTCCGCGCCGTCCTTTGGAAGAGAGATGCTTGCCAGTGCAGAGTTATCGCTAGCTTCTCTGAAGGGATTGTTGATGCCAAACGTCTCTTTGAGGTCATTGTATTTGCTAGTATGGGCGTAAATGCAATCATAAGAGATCAGCTGAGTGGTCGAGAGTTGAGATTTTTGAGGCTGCAGACCTGAGCCATTCGCGCGCACGCAGTATAGGATGTAAGGGAGAAGTAAAACTACTACAACAGTCTCCGTGGTATTGCTTTATTAAGTCAAGATTGAATGTCTATGACATGGCTAAATGCAGACTCCACCCTGGTTTGTTCTTCCTTGGCGTGGGTTTGCCCACGCCAAAGTCCAAGTGACCGGAAATGACAACAAACATCAGTTGAGGGGAACGGTCTAAATGATGCTGACTCGGACATGCTTGTAAACGGGCCGACGTGTGATGCTGATAAACCAACTCATAGATGGCCAATGGAATTACGACTGAGGTAGCACTCCCAGAGAATACGGGAAATTTCTGCCTCTAATCTGGACGATCAAGAGAGAGACACTGTACCCAGGGAATCGTGCGAAACATCCCCTAAAGCGGCATGAAAAAATAGTAGTCGTCGTTGATTTGGAAGGAAGGAGTCCGGAAGCAGCGATCACATCGTCAATCTGGAACGTAGGAAAGGATAACGAAATGTTAGGGACAACACCGAGATCTGTCTAGGCTGTTACGTGGATCGGAGGTATTGTTGGATTGCGGAGTGAATGTCGACACTGCTGGAGTAGGATGAAGACCTGACTTGAGTTGGAATTGGGCAAGATAGTAGGAAGGGTGTGAGTTGTGCCTTGCGTGATCAATGGGTTGAGCAAAGTAGGAGCGAGGCGGTTAGTTTCAACATGAGCGGGTGGAGAGCCGCTGGAGGACACGACGATTTGGGAAGCACCCGATGCATCGTGATCGTGCAAAGATAACTCTTCCGAGTCTGCAAGATGTATCCGGCTATGACATCCGATCGATGCGGGAGACCGTGACACGATGTCGAGGCAGGTGTGCGGGTGGGATGATCGTGGGAAGATGAGTGTTATCGCCTGTTGTGCTGTTGGACAGTTATTGGACTCATAGAGATGACCCCGGATATGGCATAACGGATACGAGGATGGCTCGAACAGAATGAAGTCACGACCATCTGTGGCGGCATCGAAGGCGGTCGGAGCACCATCGGTACCTTGATGTAAAGCGATATAAAGATGCCGAATGCATCTGAGAATATGATAAGAGATGACAACAGTTCCACGATTGTGCGCTTCTCGAGTGATGTGATTTCGTTCCACAAAGCACAAAAGTTGTGCCGCAGTCCAGGAAGAGTATTGGTTACGTCGAATTTGGAAATACACCACAGGGTGGGCCCTAGATGATTAACCATAGTTGGAACATCCTCACTGGCAAGCGGAAGAGCGGACAAATGATGTGGATCAAGTTGGCAAGTACAGTAGCACGCTGTCACCATGTGAGAGGTAATCTCGAAGCGGTCCGCCATCCCCGGGCCACTCGAGTTCCGGCACACACGGCATGCAATAATGTTATGCCTTGAGCACATAAACCATTATCTCGGTTGTCGCTGCTTGTCAGAGATTGCCCAATCTCAACAAATCGCAATACAACCTCTCCGCCATATGTGAAAACACTACCGGGCCATTAGGGCGTATGTGAGACTGATGACCAAACTGAGGAACCAGGGAGAGTTGACCCATACTGCACTGGCAGATTTCGGTGGGGAGAACGGAGGTGGCCTAGCCGGAGTGGCAAGGATGGACGCACGAGATACGTTTGGGTTGGCGAGGAGTTGATAGATGTTTGCGAGATAGAATGCGGAGGTGTCCTGTGGATTTGGCCTTAGGTCCTGAACTGCCGTGACTGCGACTATCGCGGCGACAGAAGCAGAGAATAAGCCAGCTTACAGTGGTAACGTTAGTTGTTGCACTCGAGCGGCATGGAGACCGATATGAGGCCCGGGAGGACTCACGAAAATGAGGATTCCATCAGCATCCCTTTGCCACCGGTTGGCCATTTTGTTGTCGTCTTCTTCTGTCATCTTAACGTACATACTGCAAAGGGGGCCTCAGGCTGAGCTGTCGGAAAAGTTGGCCTGTCCCTCCGAAAATTTGTTTTGCGTTGGCCGAGGAACGTAGCGGCGGCCACCACCACCATACGATAGGACGAGAGATGGGTTTGACGACGCACAATAAAGCCGAGTGGCGAATAACATACTTGTGACCACCACCTCTCCGGCCATACTATTCCCTATGTTGATGGGTTCTGGAGAAGCTGGTTCTGACATCAAGGCGTTATGGTACGAGGAATGACATAGTTTGAGGTTATGTGTATCGAACTCAGTCAAGCTACTACTAGTCGCCAGACACTTGGGCAGGCTACCAACTATCGTGGAACTTCAACGTCCCGACTCTGACACTGCGAGCGCTAGCCTCGGCTCTGACCATTCTATTTGATGCCAATCCCGTCAACGGGCGGTACTAACATAAATCTGTATGGATGCCCCTAACAAGCCTTTCCCATCTCCTTCCGCCACAACCTTCTGGTTAAAAGGGGTTCCCCTCTCTGTCTGTTACGATGTCTATGTACGCGATCTACCAGTCCAGGCTGATCCACACTGCACTGTCCTTGCTTTGTTGGAAATTAATATGTCCCACGCCAGTTTACAGCCGCAAGTCCGTCCCTCTCAGGCTTGAAGCTTGAAGGCCCCCAAGGAAGCCTGATCCGGTAGGGGAGTAGCATCACCAGGTACTCATCACCAGGTACTAGGAGGCTAGCGGTAAAGTGTCCTGTCTAGTTACCGTCGGAAGGCAGCGCTTAAAAAAAGGGGGAGTAGCGTCACGGACACCGTAAGTCATGGTGTGTGATACGCCAGATAGTCTCCGAGACTCCGAGTTACTCGAGTGCAAAGCAAGGTGAAGAAAAAGGTTACCTTTGACGGGGGCCGGGCTTCGGTGCGAGTCGTTATCGACATCGAGGTTCGTTACATGATCGCATAAACGATCGCTGGCAAGTTGACATACCATTGGCACGTAAACCCCGGGAAATGCATATGACCTGCACTTAGATGACCTCACGATACTGTAGGAGTGCCCTTCGGAAGTCGTTATATTTGTGGACGGTGCACCAACCTAACGAACGTGAATGTAGTAAAACAAGACATCAACTGAGTAGCCGAAAGCTGAGCACCGAGACTGCATGCCCGAGGTGCGCGCACATTCAGTACACTCGGACTTGAAGGACAATTGGGTTCTACCAGGTTCCAGGTCCATTACTGCCAGTGACAGCTCAGGCTGCCACGTCACGGTGAAACGACTTGGTCGCTGGTGGTACAGTACAGTAGTATCGCCATCAAGTTTAATCCCCCATATCAGCCTAACCATCGAGAGAGCAGTCTCAACAGTGGTGATATGGTGTCCCAGTAAATGCCTCCCTCCTTTTTGGTTCCCGAGTAGAAGTTTGATCAAGCCCGAATTGTGCTCTTGTTGTGCAAAGGAAGACCAGAAATGGTTAGCGTCGTCGGTTGCGAGCTGGAGGTAATGTCAATGCCAGGTTACTGCACGTCTGTCGGAAATAATTCGGGTGATAGTGAAGTGGAGTCACCCTCGCGTAACTTACTGCACTGTGAAGTAGTAGGAAGACGTCCCACCTTACAAATGTTGCTATTTATAGACTAGCAAGTAAAATTGTCTACGATTTGACGATTTTTGACAAATCCAAGGCCGGAAGTCATGAGTCATGACTGGTACAGTACTATTTGGGCCATCTATAAACATCGCTCAAGTGCCAGGGCAAATCATGTTGAGCGCATTCAGTTGAGCGAGATGCCGTGGGCCCTGCAGTGACATAATCACATCAGTCACGGTGAAATATGCGCAAATGGCTCAGAAACCCCAAAAAAAAGTCATGAACGAGAGCGCGAACCTGGCACAAGTTTATTGAGACCGAATGAGTCATACAGATGAAGAAAGGGGAGAAATGGTTCGCCATGAATAGCACTGTGCCATGTAGATATATTTCAGACTTTGCAGTTCCTCTGAGGCTCAGTCCTCTATAAACGGCCCCGGGCCGGGCCTTGCCAGTGACATCTACAATTTCACTGGCCCAGAGGCACTTGTTGTCTTTGCTCCTCCTGGCTTGACCCACTGCCAGCAGATATGCGTTTCACTGCGTGACGCCGGAGCCGGAGCCTCAGTTGAGGTCCTTGCGGCGTAGCGGCGTAGTCGATAGCCCCACAACTGATTGGGAACTCGAGCTGCCACAGGGTCGCGCTGGGCGGCGGGCGTCAACACTGTCACATGAGTCAGAATGTGGTGGCTCTCAGGCCAGTCAAAGGACTCAACTTGAAGTGGTTGGGTACTAGTACTGGCCCGGGACTTGCAGTGGGGTCCTTGAGATGAAGGGCCTCATCGAAAATGACGGCTTGAAGCAGATTGTCAATAATGGTAAAGAAATTTTCACCCTGAGCAGACCATTACGCTCTCGTCAAGGTGAGAAAAGAGTGAAGAGTTGAGTCCAAGACATAAAGGTGGTCCGAGTCGTGGGCTCCTAGGCTTGTAGCCAAGGTGAGTGTGACGTGGGAAGGCATGGCTTAGTTCCAGGGTTACTACCGTGTGTTACGGCACGATTATTCCCGGGTAACCTCTATGCTGAGTTTGATTGAGGATGGCCCGGTCGCATGAGGAGTGGGCGAGTTTACAAGCAGCTGCATCGGGTTGCTTGCAATGCTTCCATATGAGACCGTGCAGCGGTAACTGCTGGTGCAGGCGCGAGGACGTGGACAACAACTGAAGGCATGTATAGGGAAACGGTCAATAGCGTATAATGGGGTTGTGGACGCATTGTGGCATATTCTCACCGAGGAGTGGTCAGTTCTAACCCGAACACATTCAAGTTGAAGGATTTCCCTGAGTGACTTGCCTGCGTTGTTTCTCTCTCAAGGTCTATGATAGCATCGGCTATCTATCTCAGAAATTTCGTCGAGGTTATTTTGTGCTCACTATTTTTAGTACTAAAGGACTTTCTTCGGATTGTCGCTCGCTGTGCTGAGGGATAACCTTATGAACTGCGCTCTCTTCGGCTTGTGGGCTCACGACGAGACGTCTGTGCTGTCTTGGATGCGTTACGCAGCCCATCCATCGACCTCATTACCTTGCTTGCAAGGTATCTATGGGGTGCTAAATTCTTTTCGAGTGTGCCTTGCAGGAACGATCAAAAGTGCACGTGCCTATTTTCCGTTTTGGAGCTCTGTCGACCGGCTGTTTGATGATGATCCGGCCGGTGTGCGGGCGTAAGGCTGATTGCGAAAGGCGGAACGCTGAAGACAGACGGACGGCTGTGATTGGATGGCTGACTGTGGAGATCACTTCGCTGTTGTCCAGTCGCAGTCAGGAGCTCTCAGATACCGGTTCAACAGCTCCTGCCTGCACAGTGCCCATCTCCACCTGGGACCTATCACGCCTACACATGTTTGATGTGCTCACTGCCCACACCCACCATGTCGACGTGTGTGTGTCCCATTGCGACCGCGATCGCCTGTTCGATAATTCACCTGTATTTGTCATGCGAGATTTCAGCTGGATGTTTCGTTGCGCATTCATATCGCAGGGTCAAAGAATTCATCCTGTCACCACCGCGTCCTTATTTATCCACACTGCAGTAGGTACAAAGATAAGTTATTCATTGATATTACAATTCCCTGTCCATAACAATTTCGTTTCTCGATCTAACTTTTCCAACCGCTCATCTTCGATTGTCAAATCAACATCAAAACTTTTTTGAAATACCCTGTCATTGAAATCGCGCAACAACCGGATCGTGGAACGGCCTGTACTTCGAGACAACGCAACGTAGATATTGAAGATCGACAAAGATCCTGATGGTGGGGACGCGGGATCGACTAGGGCATGTGAGATAGTTTGCCCTTGAGATCGATAGTCTGTTAAAGCGTATCCACCGGTGATGGGATATTGAACGCGAGTGACTGTTTTGCGTCTCATCTTTTTATCTTCACCGATAAATGGCACCGTCATCATATTTGTTATCGGTTCCACAGGGACAACGCATTCTTCGAGGCCGTTTAATTGAGACGCGCGAGTTCTTGATAGCTTCACCATGATACACAATGGCAAGTTCACTAAATGAACAATTGGTTTGTTGTCGTGTGGCGGCTCATTGGGATCGAGAATGATATCGACAATTACACCCGGAGCTCCATTCGTAATATCCAAATCGGTCGCAATATTATGTGTGATGATCACCTTCATTCCCTTGGCGAGCTCGATCCTCGCTGGTAATAGATCTCTTTGATTTGACGATTTTTTGAGATGTTGAGCAACAGAGATTCTTTGTCCTAATGTCAAAGGTGTTTGACCAAAGCTGTCCTTTGCATAGCATACGAATAGCTGTTCTCCCGCAGATCGACACCATTTCCGCAAGGAATATTCATTCCAAAGATTACGAACGGCGTGACGAGGGGTGATCAATGGCGCGTTAGACCATGGTTCAGTATCGAAATCGTCCTTCTGGCTCGGGTTGTTGTAAATTACAAGATCGTGCAACATTTTGATGTCTGTTTCCTGTAGATGCCCCTTTCGAAGATTACTGAGCATGTTCTTCCACACTGGGTCCTTCACTCGCATCTGTTCTTTTAATATGACGACCGTATTAAACTGTTTGTAAATACTTTGTCCCAGTTGAGAAGCCTTCAGATCGGTCGGATCATCTTTTGATGTGTAGAGAAATTGTCCTCGATTCTTGGCAACTGGCGGAAACTGGTGTAAATCTCCGCAAAGAATAACATTCATTCTACCAAAATTATCTTCCTCAGCTTTGTCTGAACCGAGTTTCGCGATCGATATGTTGCGTGATAACATGGCAAGAAACGATTTCGAGATCATCGAAAATTCATCGATGATAAGATAACGTTTTGACTTCCAGTACGCTTGCATCTTCATCTTCTTTTCGTTGCTCCATTTGCAATCGTTTCTTTTGGTTAACCCTACAATGGTATGCGTTGTCTTGCCTCCGATCAATGCTGCAGCAACGCCTGTGTATGCAGCCTTCACAAGAACGTTTTCGACACCTTAAAATATATATAACACATCTTCGTGAGATCACGATGCTGGTATCATCGATGGGAAGAAACGGTTCACCTGCTTTCACAAATGCATCTGTTACAGCATGGATTACTTTGGATTTCCCTGTTCCACCTTCACCATACAAGATCATTCGTAAGGTCTCAGGATTGTTTCCTGACAAGGTTTTGTGAAGGTGATCGGTGATGATATCATATGCGCGACGTTGACACTCGTTCAAATCGTCTGGTTGTAATGAAGAGTTTTCGACTTCTGGTCCTAGCAATGAAACATCGCCCTTCAATCGTACACTTGGAGATTCATCGTCTCGTGTTGATTCCAATGCGTTGACATCGCCTTCGTGATACGTGGGATTTGCCATCGCGTTATCATCCAACTCGATCAATTCTCCCGTGTCACGGTTCTGTTTGCGAATGTCGTTCTCCATTTGAGCCTTCCATTCATTCAATTGCTTGATGTCGATTGCTTGAGCATTCCGTGCACATTTATTTCGATCGACATTCCAGTTCATCTTTGAAGATTCGAAAGAAAATACACCGACGTTTTTTGCGATTTCAATAGCCACATTGCCGTGCAGTTGCTCTCGATAAGAAAATTGTTCCGCTAGCAATTTTTCCAACCGCTTCTTCATCTCGATTTCACTTTCTTGAACAGTTTCTGATTCTGGATGAAATGTTACATCTTCGCCGTCTTGAAACCTGTCCACTGCCATGTCGATCTCATCGAGCGATCCTCCATCCAACGTGATATTTTGCGATCGTTCTTGTTCAATTTGACTCCTCTGTTTCGCCGCACTTGTCTCGCACTCATGGAAGTATTGAATCCCCGATATGATACCTTTGACATCTTCTGTTGTTGAGACAATGAATGATTGAAATGCAGAACTCCATGACTCGTCTTCCTCTTTCAAATCATTGGCTATGCTTCTCCATGGCTTCAACAGAGTCAATATACATGCATAATAAAAATCTTGAAGTTCTGGATCATCTTGACGAGGAAAATAACGACCGACAAAGCTTGGGAGATTTCTGTGACCTGGCTGACGAAGGACGCGGTGTTGGGTATCGAACTTGGGATGCCGTTCTAAATATTGAATGCGGTCGTGTCTGGGCCTTCCACGATGTTGTCGGGATTGAATCTCTGAGTCTAGATACGCTCCGGGTCGATTTCTATCATTCATTTTCTCTTCATACGTGTCCACGAAGAACCTTAGAACATTATATTGTACCAACGGTTCTCCTCTGTATATGTAATCGACGATTTGACTTCTCGCAAATAGATGGCCGTTGTGATGTTTGCCAGCAACGTCCAACTGTACATGTTCGATGGATGTCTTCACCAAATAAATTTGGCTGATCAGAGATTTCGTCGACCTGGATAGATCTACAGACTTACCTGAGCTACTTCTGACTCCGAATCTGCCGGCGCCGATGCCGTGTTTGATACAAAAGAATTGTCCGCACTGAAATACTGATGAGACATTACCTCGGAAGCAGTGAAATATGAGACACGAACGATGCTTGGGAACGTAACGTTGGAAACGCCCGAAGAATTTCGGTCACGAAGGATGTCCAGTATATGGGAGTGTACGTGTGGGATCGGTAAACGTCTCCCCATCCCATCAAGTATGAAATTACCATCGGTGCTGCCAATTCTTGCTCTCGATTTATAGCTTGAACCAAACGAAAAACGAGAAGTCGAGAGTTCTCTTTTATTTGAGAAAGGTATTGAGATATGGGATTCTTTTGATGGTAATTGAACCCTTTTGCGAGGACGGCCGCGAGATTGTAGGACTGCCCTTGTTTCTTCGCAGCGTAAGTAGTCACGTAGTATGTTATATTTTTGGTGTCCCCTCCATTCGTAAGAAGCTTTATATCATTGTTGCACCGAGCATTCACGAGAATTCCGGGATTCCACCCGTTGACGTAGCCATATGACCGCTTCAAGCCCCATTGTCCTGATTCAAGTACAAAGTCTTCTTTAGCACATGGAAAAGGTGCTCCACGTTTACATCGAATCTTCCCTTCGTGATTGACAACCAAACATCGCCTGACCTTGCACACGTGGATTTGTTCTGCTCTGGCCAACGCTAACTCGTCTGATTTCAACAATGACTGATAATTGGAAAGGTTTGGATCCGGTGGGCGTTTACACATAATATCCTTGTCAACAGGTATCGCGTGAACGGACTCCGCTGAATCGAGTCCAGGCAAATATGCGCGAATGTTTGTTTGAATATATTTCACCACGCGCTGTCGAAAACTGTCCGTTTTGAGCAATTCTTGAATGACTTCGGTCCTTGGACTATCGCACAGCCACAGAATCAGATGAAGGTGAAGGGTGCCACGACCTTGACTCTCGACAAGGCCGAAATAAGCCGCGATGCGTCCGAGGATCCCAATCCCACTTTTTACTCGATTTCCCTCGACTTTGACTTGTAGTAATGTTTCGAATATAGTCCGAATCATAAAGTGAAAGAATTTGGCTGCTGCGTAAGGATCATTGGCGATGTTCTCTGCTCGATGCTGCGGATCTACTGTCGATGCCAGATGATTGAGATCGATCTTCTCGCCTGCAAAAACTTGCGCTATCGGACTGTTGATATCGGATGGATTTATTGTGATCCACAAAGAAGGTGGACCAAGGGAAATACAGGTCGACCATATCTGTCCACGCATTTGGTATCGATTTTCATTGGATCCAATTACATGGACGAGAGCTCCTTGCACGGTTTTGCGAAGCAACCGAACAGCTGGATCACTTATGGGAATGTTTCGCTCTTCTTCTTTCTGTGCCAATGCCAATTTTTCGCTCGTAATTGTTTGAATGACACTCGCATCACGTTCGAAAGAATGTTTGTTCATTTTTAATCGAGCGGTGAGTAACGCTTCTCTTCGTTGCAAAATCCCGAACACGAAAAACGGGAACGTTTCGTGCTTTCGAAATCGTCGATCAAAATACTGCATTGCCCACTTGATGTGAACTTTGAAGTCGATTGGAACAGGTCTCTTTGCCTCGATCCCCCCACGTCCGTATGGATACAAACACGGATAAGCCTTCTCAAAGATATTCGAATCGACCACTCCACCGCGTGTCCCTGTTGGATCGGGAAAGTCCGAAACAGCTTGACAACCGTGGCGAATAGCGTAAGGTCCCTCCCGGTTTTCATTCCACAAGTTCATCAACGCTCGGACCGTGGTTTCGTTTGCTGTGATTTTCGTCATATCCACGTCCATTAATCCGTTTGTTGTTAAAGGTATGACATCTCCGCACACTGAAAAAAAATTGACTCGTTGAGCTTACTATTAGCAGCGCTGAAAATTGCTATCTCGCACCGTCTGTCTGTTCAACATTTTCATCGTCCGTGTCTTCATCCAAATCGTCCTCCAAGTTCTCGCTCGCATCGATTCCGTTATCTAACCGAATCAAAAATTAGTTGTTGACAACCAACGACTTTCAAGTCATTCAATTACCTTCGAGTTGGCCTTCGTTGTCGTCACAATGACTCGGAACATATGGTGAGCTTTCCTCTTCGACAATTGCTTCATCGGGACTATGTCTCATTGTAGATGCTATTTCGAGAGGGATGCCATCTTCTGGTAAAGCTGCCAATCGTTCGGAATCAATTTCGATGTCGCCGTAATACTTCTGATTGTTTCGCTTCAACCATGTCAGGGCGTCCTTCACAACCCGACGGCGGACTCGAAATAATGAGTGAACTCTGCGTAAGGACAGTTTCCGTCTTCCAATAAATGTTACGACGATGACTGATGACAAGATTTCCATAGGCCTTGGCATGAGATTACCGTCCAGCATCGATGACATCCTGTCCAAATTGAGCTCGTATGTGCAAACTGTTCCTCGCATTCCTCGTTGTAATGTCTTTTGATCTTGCTGATACCATGTTTTGTTACTCAACTTGTAGACGAACACACGAGGATACAACAGCGCGATGAGCATCTGTTCAGGAACTGTCAACTGTGACAGTTCCCAGGGGATTGGTCCAACCCATAGATTATTTGCGAGAGAATGTCGAGGAGGAAGGTTCGACGTTTTTGACAACTCTTTAATACATTCTCCGCAAATGCTGACGAGGACATTATCAGCTTCTACCTTCACTCCGGATGGTTCAAGAAGGCAGCCGGAATATAGACTGTGGGCTTCGTGAACCTCGACTGGCCACAAACGATGAACGTTTGGTATGTCTCGTAAATTCAACTCCGTGAGTTCCGTTTGTGCTATATTGACTTCTCTTGCACAAACCCCGCAGGTTTTCACAACCAGCGACGGGACGTCTGTAGCCAGATAAAATTCCCGATAACATTCTTGTGTCTGTTCGTCTCCCGGAAGTTCCATGAACTTCGTTTCGTTGCCCAGCGGTTCGATAGGTCCGCCGGTCGTTGTTCCTTGGTTCTTGTCCGGGTCTTGTTGAACTCGACGCTTCGTCCGCCTCTCCAACTCAATGTCCTCGTCGTTGCGTTTTCTCTTTCGTGTTTTGGGACTTGACGTGACGTCCGCATCAAGATGAAGGTACCTTTGAGCGGCGTCATACAACGCTTGTAAAGTTGAAGGTGGGGCCGTTTTTAACAATGCCTCCACGAGGCTCGATTTACGTCGAGAACTGACATTCAAATGAACGTCAGGAAGAAACTCTCGGATGAGAGTTTGCAACTGCGAAAATGTGAGCAGAGATAGCTCGCATTGACGATGATCATTGGCTGTCATGATGGTTATCGTCTCTCTCTTGGTTCGTCTCGCACTGTCTAATTTTCACTGAGCTGATTCCATTCATGTCAAGTAAATGACAAATGCGACGGAGTAAAGACAATGTCGATGACATATTCCCCTGACCGGCCGCTCGAATTAATGAACGGACATCAACGGAGGCAACTCGTTCCAGGGAGCTTCCACGTCTTGCTGCGCCACATGCTCCGAACTTTTTGCAACTAAAACCTACCTCTTTAACTGAAGAACCCATTTCTATGACCCGAAACCACAGTCTCGTGAGCCCCGCCAAAACTTTCGGGGGCGTTGTAAAATTGTACTAAAGTCGTACGTGACGTCATTTGAATCCCGCCTCCGCAACATGTGACTACCATCGAGAACAGACAGAAGAACGAGCAGACGAACGCGGCATTGAATATCGCTGTTCACGGTGTCAACAAATACAACAAATATGTTGTTGGCATCCTGGTCACCCTGCTCTGTTATGTCTCCTCTCACTTTCCCGTTCTGACCTACATCATTTACTTCAATTTAGAACCGACCAAGTTGTCCTTTCGATACACGCTAAATACGGATCATGGACAGAAGAGGTACGGCGTTAACTCCGTAACCTCAACTTTAGCTCTACAACTAACCAATAATGGCCCCAGAGCGAACACGTGTTACGAAATAGCAATAACTTCGCCGTGGACAATTCAAATCCCCGTGTATACGCTCCCTTATACAGGTGAACAATAAAAAAGCATAGGACGTAATAACTGGTAAGAACCCTCGCTGAAATGATAAAAAGACTTGACCGACGTCGATTATTTCCCCAGCCCGCTCACTTCGTTTTTCCCAACTCACAACAACGTCCACTTTGCTTTCACTCTTACGTCGCTCATGGATCCATCCACCTCCTCGAATGCTTCCTCTTCCCGTTCACCTACTCTCGATCACGTCTCTGTTCGTCGCCCCGAAACCGAAGACTTGTCGACTTGTGCCGTCGATCTCGTAAACACTCTGAGGGAAAACTCACTCGACCTTGCCAACAACGAAATATTGTCACAGCTCGACTGGGTCCAATCGGGCCGATCATCTACGTCCATGTTGGTCATCAATCACAGAGATGACGAAGACGAACTGTACAAACCCGCGATATTAGAATTTGTTGGTGAGATCAGTCCCGCGAGTTTCTGGCTGTATGCCTGTGGAGGGTGGAACGGAGATAGAGGTCCTATGGGCTCTTGGTCAAAACCATGCCCCTTTGAAAAGGCCAGGTCAAGAGCTCATATTCGCCGCTCATCCTTCCCCTTCTATGCCAGGTTCTGGACCCCAACTGTTGATAATCTCAAGAAAATTGTCCAACTTGCAGTTGCTCGTGTGAACAGCTCGCGCGAGAAGACAATTGATTACAACGTTGTTTATGGCAACGAAATTAGGATCCGTCACTCGGTTTTCTTTGTGAGTAAAACTTTATCTCATGAAGACTACGACAAACTAATAAATAAACTGCTGCGCATAAACAGAAAAACGAGGATTCGATCCTGACATCCACAGAAACAGGCGGCGATTTGGACAACGACAACAACGAATCGACCTCAACGCAACCCGATACAGGTACGTTTTAAAAACCGTCGTTCCGTCGTTCGTTCTCACAAACTAACTCAGAAACGGAAACCATCCCGGACCCGCATTTTGCGACGGAAAATATGCCCTGCAAATACGAGGTCGCTGCGAGAGAACTAGAACGCATCGTCGAAGAGGGTAAATACTCTTTCAACCCTCTTGTCGCATTGGACAACAGACGAAGGCTGATTTTGCCCACAATGTACGAACATGAGTTGTCCGGTGCGACGGTCATCGTTCGAATTTCTCTCACCTGCGATGCATTCAAAAAGGGTTTGCAATTTTATGCGGAAATCGAATCGATCAACGTCATCTGCCCCCCAAAGTTATTGGTCTCACTCCCACCTTCCGCGTCTCCGTCCAGGAAACGCAAGCGCGACCTCGCGTCTTTGCTGGCCACGGAACTCAACAAGAAAAGGCGATCGGGCTTCGACGGCGACGATGACGAGTGCCCTCCTGTGGCCTAGTTCCTTTTGGACGAGACGGACTCCGTCACATTGTCACATTGACCTGTTCCATAGCTGAGTCTTTCCCTTTTGAATACGGACAGCCCTGTTTCAACTTATGTCCCTGTCCTCCCCATATTGCTCTCGTACTGTCACATAGCAGCTTGATCTGTTCATATCTTCTCCATCTCGTGTATCCCGCTCGATCTCGTTATTCCCACTTGATCTTTTATGTTTGCTTCGTTCCTGCTTTCTGTTTTGCCTGATCTCACCTTATGATTTCTGATCGCGTCGCCATCGTTCAGTTAAAAAAACGAAAAAAGGAACTATTATGAAATAGGATATCTATGTATATAATTTGTCATTGTTTGTAATACCAGATTTGTGTAAATTGTATTTGTATTGGAAAATGTCTCAGAGGGGTGAAGACCCGGTGACAAGCCAAGCGAGCAAGGTTCCCGATGACAAAGTCGTCGTTTCTAGTGTGTTGTGAACTTGTGATTCATCGAAGTGGGATAGAGCGTTCCGTGTATACCATATCTGGAAGAGTTACGATGCAGGGTCATCTAATGTAAGGGTCGTCGGGATACGTAAATCAGTCTCCAATACAATCATCGAATAAGCGAGAAGCGTGGACGCTAGAGGCCCGGCATTCTAGACTCCAATCCCAGCATGGCTTTGACAGCATCCTCGAATGCTTCTTGCCACCCCCTGTAGCGCTCGATTCCCAGTATCTCTCTCGCGTTCCTCATCTCGAACTGCGCGTATGTCCTTGGGCGTGACCCTGCCTGGCCAGCAGGACTCGGAAGGCGTCCTCTGATCTCGGGCATCGCCTGGGCGAGGTATGCGGTGACTTCGGGCCACAGCACATAGCCGGCAACGAGGAGCACGCGCTTGCGCCGCGGCGGATTGGGCGTGCCAACGCGGAGCGCCGCCACATGCGCTCGCGCGACGTCTGCGACGTGTACATAGTTCGGTGAATAGGGTGGACCGTTCGGGATCGTCGGCCGGCCGGGGGGGCCGTGAAGGAGCTCATTGATCCAGGCGAACGTGCCAAAACGATGTTGATCGATTACCTGTCCACGACCATAAGGCCCAAATGGGAATCCGTGAAGGACTGCGTGGTGAAGTCAGAGAGTCGTGGAGACCTAAGAGTCGGGGAGGGGTAAACGTGCTGGATGTCACGTCGATGTCCGGATTGACATCAGCAAATCTCCAGAGCTCGCGTTCTGCGATGACTTGAGCGGCAGTATGTAGGCACCAAGGGTGTAGTCCGAGCGTATTGAGGTCGTCTGCCGTCTGAGAGTTCCAATCTAGGAGAAGAGGTTGGCAGAAGCTCAGGTCATCCGTTGATTAACTTACCGTCCTCGGTGACGACAATGGGATTCCAAGAATCGTTGGGGTGGAGTACATTCGCAAAGAAGCTTGTGTGTACAATCTTCCTCACGTTGGCTGCACGCGCGTGTCTGAGAAGATGTATTGTTCCGGTACTGGCTGACTGAACGATGGATTTGGCTTTCTCCGTAATCTGGCCCTTCACGGGCGGTAAGCTCGCTTGAATGAGAGTACCGACGCCTATCATACAAGTGAGCGGATTCTAGGTAAGTCGAGTGCATAACAGACCTCTGAACACATCCGCCAAGTTGTCATGATTGAGATCTGCAACACCCACCGCTTCAAATCTGTCCCGGTATTCCAAATACGCAATGCGAAGTGTGAAAACCCTCTCAGGATGTGCTATGCTAAGTGTCGCGGAGACTAAGATGCTTCGACCGGGGTGGTAGACAGTACTCACCCTCGTACCCTATAGCCAGCTCGTAGCAACTGCTCGACAATGTGTGAACCTGTATATCCGGACGCCTCTGTGACCTTCAAGGTGGGACGCAATCAACGATCTTGAATGAGGAGCCAATGTGCAACGAACACGTGAGACCCACAAGGACAATATCTGCCATCGATATCTTGGCCTATTACTAGGGTATTTTTCTGGCTTTGTTGTAGGTGCAAATTAATGCATGATACACTTAGTGGACGTACTTTGTATTCCAAGAAGTATGACCAAGATCGAGGACGATAGAAAGTGCAAGCAAGTGGAAGGGTGAATATGAGCAAAGGGAAGTTATAGGATAGCAAGGCGCTTGCTTGAAACTTTAGCTCGACGTAGCCATTTGCAGCATTTAATAATAAATCGGGGGGAGTTTGGCCCAGGAAAGCCATGGCAATATGACTAAGCAGAGCAACAATGACAGCGCAGCATCGCTGCAGCGCGAATCCCTTCCGGGCACTTGACCCGAGACCATGCCCGAGGGCTGCCTCCAGAGGGTGATTCACCCCAAGAATATCAAGGGCGAAACTTCTGCTTCTTTTGACAGAGTTGCACGGCGCTCTGGCAGAACTAATCGAGAAAACAAAGCCTCACTTCCCAAACGTAAGCCTCTGGTGCAACGAGGGCCATCAGGTTCAACTGCCGAAGTCATAATAGCCGAAATTGTGACAGTACTCCACCAGTGAAATACCATTGCGGCGTGCCCCAGAGTTGCTGGCTGGTTATCGGATGTCAAGCGGTTTATCTGGTGATCGTTTCTGCTGAAGACTGAGCTGAGGTACCACCTCTCCCCAACCGTACTAAGTTAATGTACCGCCTTGCCCCGACAGGGTTATGGTTACTAGTATGACGTATCGCTCAGCGACTCCGACACCCTTGGACCTTCAGTCGATGTCGACCATGATGATATTCCTCACCCAACTGACACCGTTTCTCCACTATCTGTCAGTAAATGAAAGAGAATGTCAAACCTCTCCTCACACTGGTAAGGAGCGAACCTGGGTGACAAACCCTCCCGGCTCATGCCAAAAGTACGAGTTACACCTCGCAACGGCAAATGCCTTGACGTCTACTACAGGCATATTCGCCTAGATTTCATTCCAGCTTTTCAAGCCCACCATCCCGGCTAGGAGACGTCATCTCGGACACACGTTGATGATGGAGCGGTACCCCCTTCAAGTTCCCGGTTTATCTTTTACCTCTCTCGACACAAACAAAGCCCTTCCGTAGCGCCCTCCGCTTTCCGCGCGGGACATCCACAGCCCGACACCAGTGGTCCGATACAACTGAAGCGAGTAATTTAGTGCGCCATTTTTTCCTGACATCCATCTCCTTCCCGAGCATGTATCCGGCCGCGAAAGCAGCGAAGAAAGAGTGCTGGAAGCCAGCAAACTCTCGCTGAAAAAGACCTCACAATGCCCGATCGCGAGGCAGTCAGCGCTCGTCGCGTGCCTGTCAGCAGGCTTACGGCGCTACGAGTCGTTCTCACATTATTCACCAGGAGTGATAATATGTGCCCTGATCTCCTCCGGTATTATACCCCCCGGTGGCCCCATGATAGGGAATGTGATGAGTCATGCGACTCATGCCCGAGGGACTGCCCGAGGCATGATCAGCGTTGATTCACATATCGATCATTCAGTCTCAGGCTCTGCCAGCCTTCGTGCGACTCGCCGCGCCCTGTTATTCCACGCGCAAGGGTTCGACATCAAACACTGGCAGGTATCCGTGCGTGAAACCACGATTTTGTTCACCAAAAGTGGCTAGAGTGCACGGAACCATGATTGGAAGTTTTGGCGGCGGACGCGGCGGACAAAGGAGCAGATAGCCACGACCCTGAACTATTATCACGACCCTGAGCTATCGAGAAACACGAGGTGGAAGGTTTATCCGGACAAAGGACTGTTAGCGAAATGAAGAAATGGATGGAAGGAAAAGGATGGCTCTACTAGAGGTTCGAGAGCAGTCACCCCGCTGACCGTCACCTTGGAGCATCGCGTCGACCCTGCTGCCAGTGCATCTGTTACCTTCGGTGCTCTGACGATGGTCTTGGACTGTGACACCAAGTCTTACCCTCGACCTTTCAAGTTTTGTGTTCCGCTAAGCGACCTTGGCTACGCTCCTCATTTACGCCTCGGGCTCGGCGCCTTGCTGCCCCGCATATCGCGCTTACCTACCTTCGAAGCTCCGATACAGTACCCGGGTACTTGCCTCACCTTTCTTGGTTTCCTTAATAATCCTAGCCTGCTTTGTATCTGCTTCTGCTCCTCCCTTGTTAAATTTTTTTTCATCAATGCCATTTTGGCTCTACCTACTCCACGTATGCCGCGTCCCGTTTCAACCCATGCATTCCTTCCTCTTCTACGAGGTGAGCCCCAATCACCCATGATGACCGACTAAGGATGCATGTGGTACCCACGTTTTACTCCACCACTGGCACTCCTTTCTCCTCGATTCTACATCGTAGTCACCTCTTACATTTTCTCTCCCAAGATGGGTTCGTACAGTTACCCAGGCCTTTATGTTCGCAAGGTAGTAGGGAACATATACAATCACTGCCCTTATGCCCTCTGAATCTCCCCCGTTTTGTGCCCTTCAACGTGTCAGGAGCCGTCATGAGGCTGTTCGCGTTTCAGTGCTCGCTTGGAAATTATCCTCTTTCCGGTGGAGTTTACGAACCAATGACAAGTCGGGTCAAAGCATAAATGAGAGACGGGTCAAAGCATAAACGAAAGACGGGTCAAAGCATAAATGAAAGACACGGACACTTGGAGATACTGTTCGATACGATGGACGAGATTGCCCACTTATCGATAGCACAGTGACCCATGGCCGGTGATTCACTGTGTGCCCTCACATGGAGGTGGAAAGCCGCCGGTTCGTGCATCATCTCGATGTTCACACTCTTCTAACTTAGGATCGTCGAGATACCTGGCCGTCGGTGGGAGTCTCCGCTACGAGAGTGTTAACACCCAGGAAGCACCGGAGATAAATGTGATTGCAATGCAACGTGCAACGTGCATGCCTGGACACACGCGCCGTCAGAAACCTAATAGTACGGTCAACACGTCATCCACCCTGTCGTTCCAGGCTTCCTGCTGTTTTAGCGGGGAAAGAAGCCAGGAAGAATTGAAGGTCTCTGGATATTGGAACACGCTCGGATCCGTGATGAGTACCCTTAAACGTCACGACATCAATAAGCATGGAGCTTACTCAAGAAATAAGTGAGAAGGTGAGGGGTCAATGCACTCGATGTTACCATAGACAATGACGCCCTTAGGAATACTATAAAACGCCCAGGTAGTCGCGCGTGGAATAGCAAGTGTGACAACTGGCGCCACCTTTTCGCAGGTGCCAGTGTCATTTAGTTTCAATACCGGAGGGACTCGTCGAAACTTGGACCATGTCAAACGATGCTGTCGTGCTCAGCCCGGATCGATCCGCTCGGTGAAGTCGGGGAACTAGAGCGCAAAAACAGTGAGCTGATTAGAAAGCCAGGCTTGGATTAAGCCCATCCAATCAATAACCGATCATTGAGAGTGTGTAAAAATGGTGCAGTCGGCGCATAGGCGACTTAGCCCAAGGTCATACCCTGGCTACCACCCCTCGACATACAATCCTTCGCGATCCCAGCTTTGAAGAACTGTTTGACACCGTCCAGGAACGTGTCTGCGACTCGAGACCTCGAGGATCATAGACTTGTAATGCCAAATGCGGTTTCGTGGAGACGCTCGGAGAGGCAAGCCAAGTATGTCTTTGTGCCCCGGTCGTGGATCTTTTCGAGAACTTGGGACGCTGTGCGCAACCATTGCATTGGCCGCTAGATAGGAGCCGATCGGTAGACACTTAGACCTTGGGTCAGGTAAATTATGTACGTGCAGCTAGCAACAGAAGTGATGGTCACTGTCTTCAAACGTGAGGCGAAAAAGACGACTCAAGCTCCACGTCACGTACCGTCCGTACAATGCACTTTCCTGGGGTGCTGTGCTGTCTGAAAACGATAAGCAATCTGCATGTGTACTCAGATGTACGCTGACCTGGCGTGATCAGTCCTATCAAATGCCCCGATCTGGAACCTGGTCTCACCACTGATATTCTAAAGACTAGGAATGTTTCGGCGGAGCAACTTGAATCACCGTCATAGTAGTTATAGCTGATCATCTTGTTCTTCGAATACAGCAACCATACGCTATTCCGGGCACGAGATCCAAGCACGAATACCACTTTACTGGGAGTGACGTATGACAATGCCCCTTCGAACATCTGTTGCTAACCGTAAAACAGTACGGACTTCCTACCCATGCGTGCTGAAGTTATTCCGGAAATACGGGATGAGCTCAACTGAGTTGACAAATGAACTCATCTCATGTCATCTTCTCCTGATCTTCTCCTGTGTTCGTCGAACAGAGAACTGGGACCATGGCTTCCAAAATTTCGTGCCTTCTGCAATCCTCCATGCTATAAACCCATGTAACCACAACTCCCCGATCTACCATGGACTTCGCCGCCCGTGAGGTTCTGTGGCTAAGGGGAGACTGTGCCTAGTCTTGTCAGACTATACGACATTAGGAGCGCATATAGTCGGGTCACGAATAATCTAACTTTAGACTTTTGATCGCTTCGGGCAGACTCAGTTCCTTCCCGCGGACTAGATGGTAGGTGGTATTGGCGTGAGGAGGTAAAAAAAAAAAGAATGGGCCGATGAACCCGGAAGAGAGCAAGCACTGAAGCAATAAGGGTTGTCTATGTTCAGACCTCAACTGTAAATTAGTTGAATTGATTGTCGTTGGGAATCGGGAATCCAAATAACTTAACATCGCCTAGAGTCGTTTCAAAACTTGGATGTCGGATGTCGCATTGATCGGAACCGGAACCTGTAACCACGTGGCAGATGGCAGAGCAGGGTTAGGGTTCGCTCTGCGGGTGGTGCAAGTCCGAGTCGACTAAGTCACTTGCGGTGATACCTCGACAACTGCCGTAAGTCCGCTCTGGAAGTGGTTCCAAGGAAGTGTCGCCACATTCGGCAACACAATAGTGGGATGTTTAAATGTTCAACTGTCTGCTAGTGGCGCCCCCAGGCTGCAGGCTTAGGCTGATACAGCCTGAGTGGCGAATTTGAGCGGAACACCTGTCACAACTGAGGAAGGAATTGTATACAGCCCGCACGTGAACTAAAGGAAGCCACAAAGGGATGTAATGGAGCATTAACTCGTGAACACACCAATATAGGGGAATCTGGTGATAAAGTGTTTCATGACTTCTTAATGCCACGATATAATTCACTAATTCCACCTCATCTCAGTAGCCGGAGATCGGGGCAGATTCAATCTTACATATCTCAGCCTGAGATTCAAAGGTACATTTGTGTGTGCGAGACCCCTCTCTACACTCAACATCCGCCTCGATCTTTGCAGACATTCGAGCGATTGTTTATCTGTCGATCAAGCCTGGGCCGTCGTGATTTCAAAGGCACCGTGGTGTAGCTACACCAATGAGTGGCACGAGATCACAGGTTTTGAACAACAGATCCACGACTTGGGAGGCAAGTCGAAGCTTTGATGCTAAACATATTGAAGCCATCGGGATCTCGACCTAAAGGCATCACCAAGTACCCTTTGCAGTGGCGCTTCTTGTTCTTTTCAGGCGCAGACTCGTACAGAACTAGTCCAGGACTGGGTATAGTTTTGTTGCGAAAAGCCGTCGTGCTAATGAGATTCTGATGGGATGAGCAGGGAACGGCAAGGACGTCGAATGCAGGAACAGGAACCACTGGGCTGTGAACTGAAGCAGCTGTCATATAGACTCGGAAGCAGCATCCTTCTTGACATTGACGGAAAATCACCATTTTTTAGTCTTTCGAAGTGGAGAACTTGAAGATCGGCGTGCCTTGTCGTAAGCGTGAAGATAACGTAGGCCTCGTGGAAACCATTAGCCCAAATCTCATGCAGAGGGGTAGATTGGTAAGTCTTGTCGGTGGCGCAAATATGCAACCAGCTTTCTGAGTCGTTCAAGTTCATCACATCCAGTATTGAACATCTCTCTATCTATGAGAGAACTAGTGGCACTGTATTATACGTGAGCATAATGTTGTTGTAGCAATAACCGCACCGTGACAGGCAACTTGAAGATGCCAGGACGCAATGCGTTTGGAGAAGCGGAAAGGTGTTAACAAAGGCGGAACTTGTAGGGGAGTTCAGGGTGGCCTCACAAAATGACGTGAAAGTGTGAAGGCCTCAGGGAAAGAAAGCAGGCCCGGGCTGCAGGCACTACACTCGTCGATCAAAATACAATGATCAGCGAGAAATGTTCTTGAGGACTCCTGGCAGCCTCAGGGCGCATAGAGAAGAAAGGGACGGGACGCAACAAGGCCGGGCATCTGTGCCTGTAATTAGCAACTGAATTCTACATGTAGATACTAGATAGATTGCGGGGTTTGTAGCTTGGGGTGTGATCTTTAAGGCTAAGACCAAGCTGGCAAAGGCCCGAATCAGGAACAGTACTTTGTCACGCGTTCAAGCTCTGGCCTCGAGCTACCAGTATAGCTGGCTTGGCTTGGGCTTGCCAGTACATCTACTGGAGACAGACGGGACGGCAAGCAGGACGCGGCAAAAGGAATGACAAGGACTATTTCTACCGACCTCCGAGTCCGGACCGTCTCGGACAGGTCGGGAGAATAGTGGTGGCGAGCTACCGTAACGTAAAGATTACAGTAAGAGAAGCGGCCATTGTTGCCCGAGTCTCGGGTGTGGTAAGTTCTCATGACGGCAGCTCGCCCCGACAAGGATTTCAACACCGGCAAGGTTCAGTGCTGCGGATCTTCTCGTTGCTATTTCTACGTTGTTCTTCCCTTTGTACTTACTGTGCACTGGCAGCCTGCCTCGTTACCGAGCCGTTCATTTGGCGTTGAGTCGTCCGCGCAGCCGCATGCATCTCTACTTTGGCGCCTCACAACGGCCCGGTGCCAAACCGAGGGTTTTAGATGGTACGTTATTTGTTCAACGCTGCGACGTATCACCTGGCACCCTGAACCTTGGACTTTGTACAGTATTCCCAGCTCTAGCTCCGTTCAGGGGCTTGAGTATAGTACTGTAAGAATGTCGTGCCTGTCCACAGTTTTGGTTTGATCGGCTTGTTGATCGAAGTACTGATTTCAGGGTCAATGACCGAAGCTGCTCTTTTTCTGACATTCTCCGACCTCTTGCCCCGTTGCGACCATATACTTGAGGTACCGTGAGGTTTTCTACCTAGAGTACGGGAAGATCTTGTGAGAAGCTGATGGTATGGGCTCAAAATCGGCAAGACCAGATTAATCGCATCCCGCCGTTGAGCTCGAGCTCCCGCATCAAGTTTACCTTGGTTTGATCACTTCAACTTGAGTGAACCCAGGCAGTTGAGATGATCTTGTGGCGTATAAAGCGCCAAGTCGTGACGGACATGTGACGTCGCGCGTTCCCTCAATGGCGATTGTTTGCCGTGAAATTCAGTTACATCTAGAGGGTTTGCTCGCACTCGCACTCGACATATTATATTCATCACAGACTTTCAATGAACAAACACGTAGTCTGACTGCACCGGACAGACCGGTGCACTCATCGTGAGCTGATCTTGGGGCATATTGAGTTCGGCGCTTATTTTCGTTTAAAATTTTTTTTAGTTCATTTCATTTGAAGGTGCCGCATCATAAAACTTTACGTTATTGTACTATCGCCTGTATTTCCTAAAACATGTCGGAGAGAGCTAATTCGATCCCGATTGGGCCCTCCCCTCTAAAACTTGACGGCACAAGCGCATTCGCCATATATATCGGCTAACACCTCTGACCAAATCACTTCTCGTCTCCCTTTCCCCTGCCATGGCAAAGGAGCTACCTTTCGATGCGGTGTCAGTTTTAGGCAAGTTATCTTCAGTTTTTTTACCCGCTCTTCCATTGACATTCGTTGTTGCCTTACAGGTATACTTTTACTGGCCATCCTTCGTAAGTGTCAGGATAACTCATCATGCAGCAAATTCTGAATCCTTTGAGTAGTGAATGCGTATTTCTGTGGAGTAGTCAGCCAACAACAATACACGTATTGGACTAGCGGTGGGTTTCAGTTTTGGTCGTAGATATCATGGATGCGAATATATATGCCCAGGTTTCAAGGACTCAATATATCTGAGGTGAGCATCAATGACTTATCTTCTATCACTATTCATTTTTGTAGGATTTTTATTGTTGCTCAGTATATCCTCGTTCTCTTCCAAACCGTCATGTATGTCTTCATTTCCAGCCCTCGATTGACTAAATCGAACCATGCCAAAAACAGGCTATGGCAGCTGGCTTGGACAGTCTAGTATGCTCCCAGTTCTCTATCAAGACGATTCTCATCCATGCACTCCCTAGTGTCGATAACTATGGTCTAGCTATGAATAATTTATGTCTGTTATACATTACGACTATGTCCTGGTCTTTCGCTCACCCCCGTCTAAGCGATAACATGGCAGGGACCTGTCAACTCGTCATGCCAATGCGTCCTCATTATAATGGCGAACGTATTCCTCGCTGTCCGGTTAGTTTCACATGATTGTGGATGGGTGATCCTTGATTGACCATCGTTTTAGCATTTACAGCCTAACAAAGTCCCGGCTGCAGAGTGGACTGGTCTTTGGATTCTCCCTTGCGGCGTTCGTCGCTGGAATAGTGACTATAGCAACAACTTGGCCTGTGAAAAGGTAAGGCGGCTGCCGTACCGAACCTTCGAACCCTTACTGATACGTGCTGAAGCATCACAGAAAGTTTTACTGGGTCACAGAGTGCTGCCTCGACTGTGTGGCATTCATTGCAGGCTGTCTCCGAGTGCCTCATCATGTGTGCGTCATGGTTCAATCTGTTCACGACGAGACTGATCATTCTTCCGTATAGACTTCCTTTCCCGAGCGCTGCTGGCGTCCCGTAGTGGTCTTCAGAACTCGGACGGCGTTATAAATGATCTCGTTCGCAACGTCTTTCAACTGGGAGTCATTGCAACGGTCTGGGCCTTCGCAGAGTTGGGGACGTGGTACCTACTACCAAAATCCACGGTTTATACAATATTTGACATGACATCGGGGTCAATCTACACGCACGTAAGTGGTGATTGTTTTCTCCAATAAGAAAAAGTTCACGGGATGCGACCTATCAGATGATTTATGACGGGCTATTATCACGCACTAGATTACGTGAGCGTATGGCAGAACGAAGCCAGTTCGATGTGGGATTCCCTTCGCAGGTGCGTATTTGGCTTGAGTGATATCGTATTTTATGCTGAATGAAATGATCGCGGCTCATATTAAGTCGCTTTCGCAATCGCTTGATGGAAAGCGATTGTCGAGTGGACGTCGGACGCAGAATGGAACGCAGGTCATGGTTTCCCGAGTAACGATGACGGATTACAGGACGACTGCCCAAGTCATATCATCAAGTCAATCTGGAACAATCAAAGACAGTGGCTCTGACATTGAAAGTGCACCCGCGGGGAAGTCAGATATCGAATATGAGTTTCCGGAGGAATGAGATTGACGAGATTTCACTTCAAGTTGATTCCAAAGTTATCTAATCAGTCATCCAGGAGTCCAAAGGAAAGATTCAGGGCTTTCCCGTATTGTTGTGTGTTCTTAGGCTTGTAGAAAGTACTCTCCGAGTCATACCCTCTCGTGGCGTCGCATGAAAAGTTCAATCCCTGTGTAGTCTCAGGCTCAGCTTCTCTACGCGCTCATTATTATCTAATCAACTCGACCTGGGGAGTTAGCACATGCAATAGGCACTAGAAGTCCCAGTCGATGGGGGTCTGCGTTTCTTCGAAATATCATTCGCAACAGAGCATATGCTCACCCTCACCAGTTGTCTGAAAATTCAAGACGGCCCAAGCCAAAGTCTCGCCTCTTCGCACTGGTTTCATTCCATATACTATTGAACGTTGAGTTGAGGAGATGAGAGTGCCAGTGTCCATAATGTAACTTGCCTCAACCCAGGCCAGAGAGCACGAGAGGACCGGAATCTCAAGCTAAGATCGTCAAATGGCTTCGGTAGATGTAAAAGTAAGAAAACGCTCTTCGCAGGACGATCGCCCAGTGAGATAGAGAAAAGCCGCGAGTCGGTACGAATCCCCGTCCTTCTTCCTGTGCGGCTTTGTGGCAAGATGTCAATGATCAGCCCCGCCAATCTCTAAGCGGGTAGCTCCAAATCCTCTTGTCTCCATTGAGTGTATAGGCCTTCCAACAGCGCAAGCAAGGAGCGTATGCTTGAGAATATCTTCTCACAAATTATCCTTCTCCACTGTGTGACCATGAGGCTGTCCAAGAGACGTTGGATGCACTTTGTATGCTGAGACCGCGACTTGCAGAGCTATTTATGACCTCCTGAGTATATATGCGGATGTCTTCTTCAATCTTTGCGGCCAGATTGGAGTCATCCATATACAGAGTGTTAACAAATAACACTTTGACTGATGTATGTTCAGTTCGATATCATCCTCAGGGGCTCCGGCCTCGGTGGCCTGAGGCTCCGAGTTTTATGGGAGGTCGAACAGAGCATTGGATCACCTGAGTGGTTCAAGGAGGCGTTCAAAAAGGCACGATAGTTTTGGCTACCACAAATTGTTAACGACCCTCCCTGGGGCGAGCAATTCTCAGGTACTTCAGGGAATGGACGTAGATGTCCTTTTCGGTATGTTCAAACAATTTGCCGCAAGAACGTATCAGGCCAGTAAGAAAGAGCGAGAAAAATGTGATCATGAGGGGTGAAGATAACGTGATTGCGGCACAGAGTACTTCTAATCAACCTTGGGTAACAGATCTGGATATTTCTTGCTATGACCGGGACGAGAAAGAGTAAGATTCGCTGAGCTTGCATCCAATGATGAAGTATCATAAAAGACGCTCCCATGGCGCAATTGAGAATGCAAGATGGGGGTAACAGGTTGTGAAGGTTCGGGGAGCGAGATACTTGCGCGACTTGCTGCCGATCCCATCGCTGAACATTCGACTGGAGGTAATGATAACGAAGAGGAGGGTGGTAATGTCAGAGATGAAGAATTGAGGGATGCCATGGATGAAGAACCCACCTGTATGACTGATCCTCTATAATAATAATTTACTGATAGTACGATTACAACGAAAATGGTAGGCCCTACTGGCAGCTGGTCGAATAAGGGTGACGACAAGAACAAAACAAGCCGCGGGCGAGATGAGATTCTGGATTGTAGGGAGATCATGTCCAGACAACCAGGCGACCACACTTCGGCTCTTAGGTGGTGTTATACGCAGTAGACATGAATGACCCCTGAAGAGTAGACGTTCGAACATAGCTGCATAGTTCTGATCATGGAAGCAGTGAAGAAATGCAGCGGGAATGTAGAAGCGTTCAGGAACACCCTCCATGCGGCTCTGCCAGTGGAGAGATAGTTGCCATCAGTCTGAGCGCATTTGAGGATAGAGGATAGGCACTCGGAAATGAATCGTGAATCGGACTTGAGCAGCCTCTAGCTGATGCATGCGGTGATATTTGGAGACTGTGATTCATCGTCTGACACCAGAGTCCGACTCGGAGGAAGATCGTGGGAGTTGTCAGGGTGGCTGCGAGTCTGCGGCCGCCGCGACGCTTCTAGCAGAGCTGTCTGACTCGGCCTGAGACCAGAGTTTTTCCAGTGAGTGGAACCAACAGCAGCCAAGATGGGCGGCAATGCATCATTTTGCAGTAATTTGGGTGCTGGCTAATGACGTGATCGGCATGGAAGGTGGGCGTGAGAACTTGAAGCGCCCGGCTGGAAGATACTATATATTCCGAGTCCGGACGCGCAGGTGCCATGCGTTGCGCGAATTCTATAACCAATACACAGCACCGATGCGTTGCATGTAGTGTTGGTGACACACCAAATCCTTTGTAGTCTACACGCAATTGTGGATTGATCATCATGCATTCAGTGGCAGAAAATAAATTCCCACGCATGTCATTGTCTACCGCGCGAATGCTGAGTTCGCGTTCAATGAGTTCTTATGAATAACGAATGGCTGATAAGCTTTCATAAATCACGATAGATTCTCACGTCGTTCGCTGAGTGAGCGTGTTTAGCGGCAGGGGCCAGCGTTCAGGCCTCTGATATTTAGGAAGAGAAGACGAAGTACTTGGGGAATGCTTCAAACGCCCGAGAACCTATTGTAGAAGCGGATGGTCAATTCGTTCCCGTCTGTTTGGATCCTCGGTGCCTCCATACTTCTGGACAGGAATGGGAGTCAAACCCTTCCAGCGTGCTCTGGAGGAATTGCTGCAGACCCTCATGAAGCGCATGGCCGTCCGTTTCAAAATATCGACCATGCAAACTGAGGGTAGTCCCCATAGCTCTCATAAGGTATATCGATAGCGCCCCGTTCCTTTCATTCAAAGGTTGACGCGCGGAAGAACCAGTAGAGCTTGTGCTATCTACGCGCTCGAGTTTTATCGCCCTATGTGAGGTCGTTAGTCTAAGTTCTTCAATTTTCCCATTGCTCCGTATAAGAACTCTTGATTTCAAACCGCCCCCGTGGCGCAAATACTTACCATTCGCTGCTACCACACGCATCAGAGATCGGGATATCTGAAAGTTGCTCTGAGTCGAGTCCTTCTCGATCGCAGCTCCTGAAATAAGAATAATGTGAGTCCTAAGACGTAACCTCACGACAAGTACATCTGAACGTTGTTCGGTTCCTTCTCAATTATGACAGGACTGTCCTCTGCACCTGAATTACGATGAAGGGAATAGAGTGGCTGACATATCTGCCATTGTTCGCTAGAACTGAGTGACTATTATCGGATATGAATTTGGTACGCCACACCGTTATGCCTACGCACCTTTTTCGGATCCGCTTGTGAGAAGTTGTCACTGGAAATGAAAAGGTGGCCCTCCACGTTACCAAAAAAGACACAAGGAAAACTGTGACCGGGCCATCTTCTGAAAGGTTTCAATTGGGTCCTTGAACACAATGAAGTCCGAGAGGACTATGTGAAGAGGCCGGTCTACGCTGTCTCGGTCATCGTATACAGTTTTGCGACCTAGATTCGTCTGGCCCGAAGTTAGTATAAGCGTTTGGCACTAGGAAAACCGAAATTCTACTTTGTGTCCTATATGCTGATAGGACAAAGTGGAGTTTTGGTTTTCCCTTCCGTATCTTCCTTTCAGAAGCGCAACTTGAACGGAAAGAACCCCTCACCAAGTCCCGTACGGTATCGCGTTAACAGCACCCTACGGATCACTTACTATTGGCCCAGTGCGGCAGAAACATAGCCAGTAAACAAGTTTCTGCAATAGTTGATTTGCCAAGACTCGGAGATGCGGACTTCCCGAATAATGATAAAATCGCAGAAATTTTATTCGGAGAAAAATAGTTGCGGGCGACCACCTAACCTACTTCTATTTTTGTCTTGGTAGTTATGCGGAGGTATGATGACACGTTCGTGCGATGCCATGACTTGATTACTTGCTTCCAGTCTATCGCCTTTTGTCATCGCATCAATGATTAACCGTGGGGATGATCTCGTTTGGCATGATCTTCATACGGAACGTAATTGATTGTCACATGCGGAACCTTCAACGACGCGCTACCGTAGATGCTGATGATCGGAATGTGAGAAAGTACCCATTAGTTTGGTTTCCGAAACGAAGACTGTAATATTCTACGAACCTTATTTTGATGTACCGTACTAGCTCCTCGATGATGAAACTTGATGAGGGAATGAGTGCCGTGGTCACAACTGTTATAGATTCGGAGGGTTGCTCTCAAGTCTGAAGTCCGGTTGGTGCCCATGCCCGGCGGTCGGTGTCACTTACCGTCCCAGACTCGAAAAAGGCGAGAAGGGCACAGGGCCACAAACACGCGCGTGCTGCGGGTCGTATCGTCATCATCAGCAACCTGAGCATGGCACGAAGTGGTCCTGCAAGACACTGCCAGTGAGGGCATTGGGGACAAAAAAAGGGAGTTGTTGTCCACAGTTCATTTTTTACCTCAACGTGGAGTCCACGTCGAGGTAAAAAATGGTCTAGGGATCTTAGGGTATTGTGTACCGCAGAATGACCTGTCACTCTGTAAGCATCTGAACCTGGTCAGGCTTCAAAGCTTCAACCGTGAATGAGGGCATGTCGTCGTCGTCGTCACCGGCTACACCGTAATTGGCCCAGAATGGATGTTGCTTGGAGTGGTTGTGATTGCCGGTGTGAGGTCATCGTTATGGTTGTAGACGCGTGTTTCGCTGAAGCGTATTATTTATGCGTATTTATTTGTTTCCGTGATGGTGCCCCTCACCCGCGTGTGTGGATTGCAGTGGAAAGACATCTTCCGCCGGCGGGACACCACCACCTTTCATCCGTTACTCGTCACCTCGAGACTAATGTAGCGGCTCCTTGAACCACCACCACCACCAGGTCAGAGTTTTCCCACGGTTCGACCTGGCATGGATGGGTAACTTCTGCCCTCGAAATACCATCGGCCCACCCAACCAACCATTAAGCACGAACTTTGAATCACATACCACCGAGATTGCTCATAAATAATACCTACTGGCACCACCTATGCTTTACCAAGCATAGAACTTGTAAGATGCTGCCATTAGCCTGCCATTACTTACACCAAGAATCACCGAGTGAGCTAGTAGAGCATGCACACTACATTCAGTGAGCCCTCATACCCTCTAACACTGATACGCACCACCCCACACAACCTCGCAGTAAGGAGACCAATGAAACACGACTGGCAACCACCCTGTCACATGAGGCTTCATGAAGCTTCATTAGCTTCATTACCAATCGTCAACGCGTCAACCACGGACACCATGCAAGTTCCTACACACATAATTGCACTAATTGCAGCCACAAGAAGTTCAAGTTGGTCACCCACCCTGGGTTCAAATCCTAAGACAACGTAGATAACCCCCCATATAACTGGCTCTGGAGGTTTTTTTCGGTTCTAGGAGGCAACCATACAGTAGTTGCCGTGCCTTGAGTCCCACACTGTCATTTCTTCCTCACCCCGTTCACAGGCCCGGCTCCAACGCGCTAAGATAAGCCGATGGCAAATCTCCTGATTCTTAGCAATTACCCTCGGTAGTTAGCAAACAAGATAGTTTCCCGAGAATAAAGCGCTCTCCAAAAAAAAAACGTACTGTCACTCGAGTGACTTGCCACCCTCTACCTTGGCGATTTTATGCAAAACTAGGACAATACGTAGTCATGGAGCATTAGTAAAGTTGCTATTAAAAAAGTGTGACTTCCTCTGGTACCTGACTTCGTCAAGCGTAATTTGCAAGTTTCTCCGTGTGCGTGAGACTCGGATGATCCCTGCCCTGGAACGATCTCTCCCATGGATCCGCCACTGATACCCATTCTTCGACCATTCAGCGTCATCTGACCGAATCTCACCCAGCACTTGTTCGTGAGTTCTTACTGACTGCGAAACATCGACCCGACAGAAAGTCTGCACCGGAGACTAGGGAATTGGCCACTCACCGGTCCGCTGGTCCCTCCACAAGCCTCTCTCTGATCGATAGTCGACCCTTGATCATCTGATGTCCTTGACTTAGGAACCGTTTCGGTTCCGTGCTGTCACATCTTCATCAGAGTTCAATTAGCACTGCATTGGCCTTGGAACTTGATGCCAGCTTGATGGCGGAGAACTACTTTGAGAGGCGTTTGAGGGTACGAGGCATTAACTGGATGGAATCAATCGTCCGAACTGTTTTGCTTCTGAGCTGATGCAGCAGTGCTGATGATCCGTGTCGTCTTCCGTGTTTTGAACGTTTGAACCTTGGCCCGGACGTTTCCGCTTAGACAATTCACGAGTCGAGGCTCACCAACGAGCCGTGAGTCATCGTATCCATCAAGCTTTGGTGGGTTCGAGAGTATTTCTACTACCTACAAAGTAGTAACTGCTGCCAGTGAGATTTGCCACGAACACGATAGACGACTCGGTATTTTACGAGGCGCTGCCGCGCGGCGATCAGTATTGATATTTGTTTGCGCCCTCCATACAAGGAGCACCCATACGCCTCCATCGGAACCGCAGGGCCATCATTCTCCGGATCTAATTAAAATTAAGTGGGTTTAGAACTGTCGAGCGGTTCCCAAGTCTTCCTGACCACTTCTAAAGAATTGAACTTGAGTTATGGCAGATTGGTGTTCCATGTTCCATGCCTTGTAATTATTGAATCCTTCGGATGAAAAAACTTCTCATCAGCCCCTTGATTGAGCACCAGATTATTTTGTGCCTGAATGTCAGAACGATAAGGCCGCGGTCCAGAACTCACACCTTCGTATGCATCTTGTCATAAAAGACTTGGCGATTATTCCGTGATACTGATAACACCGCACCCGCCGGCGCACCGGTTCTTGCGTGATCACAATGGACACTATATATGAAACCACGTTTCCCTTTCAATGCGGTTTTCCCTCCCCAGTCCCCCTTCTGTCATAGAATCCCATAACAGATGCCCTCCGAACAACTTAAGATCGCAGCCCTCACAGACTACCGTGAGCCTCACCTTGGGTTGACTTGGATATCGTTCTCATCTAGCTTCACAGTGACAATAGTCAAGGTACTACTTTTCATGGATGGGATGAAGATGTATGTACTAGGACATCTTTTCATCGACCTTGCAGATATTTATCTTACGCCTCTCGTCGAACAACTAGGTGGAACATCCTGGGGAACTTGGACTTTGACTTGATGCTCATAAAGCGTAATCCCCCACCATGGCCAGGTCGAGTGCGTGCTGGAGATGAATAGTTGTGCAAATGCGAGCTCACAGGTTGGCATAGATATACTTGGCCGAACGTGCCGCCAGCCTGGCGTGTGCTATCTCTTATTTAGTGGGACTGAATGTGGCAAATCAAATCCACTGTCAGGCACGTCACCTCTGTCATCACATCTCATACAATTCCTTACCTAGATTCTCCCCTGTTCATCAGGCATGGATATCCACGGCTTTTGTCAGTTTCATGACAGCGTTCCATACCTCCTTAAACATATCTCACTGTTTCTCAGTTTTTCCCTCTCCTCGAGCTTGAGCTCGCGATGATCCTCATTGCTGTTCGCGTGTAGGTTTTCCCGTGGTGGCTCTTCGCTTCAGGCCCGGACTCATGCATCCGTCTAACCAAGGATCGCGATATGGAAGTGTGCCACCGCCAGTTTGGTTATTATGGCCGTGACGCTCTCAATGCACTCGATTGCTGCCATCTATCGTTTGTTGACTATCACTCTATCGCCAATCAAGTACTAAAACGTGGCATTTTCTCACAGTTTTGACTGGAGTACGTGTTTGACCCAATTCATCCTGGGAAACAATTTCGAGCCACCCGATCCCATTTCTTTCACTGTAGGTCCGCGCATTCTGGGAGCCCGGCGAACCTTACAGGGGCTGTGTGGTATACACAACGACGCGTGAGCATCTCCTCGTGATGTCAGTCGTGACGATGTGGGCGTATGCAATTCTCCTCATCTCAATGCTCGTTGGCCTTTTGCGTCACCAAAAGCATGAACGGATATTTGGAGTTTGGCCCATACTTTTCAATCACGTACCGTGTTCCCCACTATAGCCCTTTGGACCTGACCTAACCTATCCAATTGTATAGGGGTGGTTGTGGCTTGCACTGGCAGTGGCGGCTGAGCTGCCAACTCTGGTACGTGTTTTACCACTCAGCACTGAGTTGTTCTCGTCACTCATCTGGAACAGATTCTTGTCCTGGCTGATGTCAAACGTAAGTGGCACATCTTTAAAGCTTCACCGTTTTACTTAATCAAACGGGGTTCTTTGAAGCATCGATCCATTTGGTGCGTGGCGTTCTCTCACCAGGTTCTCTCAAGCGTCTAAAACTCGATCGTAGCTGCTTCAAGTCCCGAGAGGTGAGATTTTCTTCGCGCGAGCAAGTCATTCTCTGCTCATGACACCCTGAAATTTTCAGTGGTAATTGCGTGAGTTCTGCCTCTGTTTCTGGCCTTCCACGGTGGCCGCCTGACCGTTCACGGTAACAGATCCCTTGGCACGACCGCGATGTTTCGGGCCCTCTATAACTATCAGAGGCAGTACGCTCGTTTTGTCTCGTGTCTTTGAGTTCTTAGCCAACATATTGCCCTTTCAGGGATCGGAGAGGAGGACCCTCCGATATTCTACGGCTCAGAAGTGGTTCAGGATCTTCTTCACGGCCCAGTGGTGGCATTGGCAGCCACGATCTCAAGGTTTCCGTAAACTCATCGACGGTAGCGTATACCGATTCGTATTGCCCTAACTTGAAGGAAGGTCCTTAGGTTATGCTTTGGTACATCCCTGGTCAGATTCTGAGGTTGTATGCTGCGCGATATGTCTACTCTGAGTGTTTGTTCGGTCTATTTGCGTTCGATTTGCGTTCGCGAAATAGAAGTTGCAGGTTTCTTGGTGTAAAACCGGATTGCGCTTGTGATGAAGACGACGACTATATGTACAGAATTCACAAAATAGTATACTCACCCAGCTCTCGCTATCCGAGCTGACTGTGGGTAGATCCATAGAGTTATCGGATAATCTGCTTTTTAACGTACCAGTGTTGCCACCGGGATAGATGGACACCACTGTATCATGATCCTTCCTGACCTGTTTGCAAACGCCCTGTCACTCTGTCTAGCCAAATGGAAAATTGTTGAGGCGTTGAGGTTGGTCATCGTCAAAACGAATTGGCGCCACCCGTTGCCATTTTCGATCATCATGTGACAAGGCTCACACGAACACGCGATCCTGCGGAGTCGTCCGCGGTTTTCGGTCCTAGGCAATGTCTGACAATAGGTGATTGTCTACTGTACTTGACGACCTTACAAAATTAAGATGGGGATCATCAGAATTGTGAGTACAATAAAACGTGAGGCCATGTAGTTTTGCTCTTAAATCCGAGTGGTCTCACACAATTCCTATCAGTATCCGAGTCACACCATAGAAAGGTATTTGTATTGAGGGTGTCTAAGTTATTTTGACAGGTACGCAAGCAAGTACGACAAAATGGATACGGGGTGTTGATGAAGCTCTACAAACCATTTGGTGTGTTTGTGCAGCGGGACAGAAAATTAGTGTACTGTACAGCAAAAGAAGTTCACATCCCGCTGTTGAATACCAGGTCGATGAAATGGACTGCATCCGAGCGTTTTGTAATGGATTCGATGTTTCAAGTAAATTCAAGTCACTGCAGCGACGGTGACGCTCCAAATCGTCGCACGTCTAGAATGAAGCTTGGAATATAGAGACAGTAGAGTAATCACAGTTTTCCCGCAAGCTAATGATACTGCTAATGATGCATGAGAAATAATGTATTTAAAGGATGATGGATTCTAACGTTGCACACGAGAACTAAGGGTACCAAATGAACAGCAAGAGGAACGAGGTTCAGTCGTTGGGGTAAAGGATTGAGTATGAAGGGGCGAGGCTTTTCTCATTTCTGATGAGATGAAAGGGTGTTGATAATCTGGAACGTTTGTTGGGGCACGCACGAAGTCGCATGTTTTACTGTGCCCGGGCCGGGTCTTGTCCGTGCCCACGTTGGCTTACAACTCGAACAGAAAAAAAGATTTCTGTTTCTATGGCACGCACTTGCTCATACATACACCGAAGTTGGTATTTTATTTGCAATTTGGTCGTCGTACTATAAATATACGATAACCGATCAAATCGGCAGGTTTCATCTCACCAAGAACTTGTGAACTATTCTGCCGACTGAGCCCGTCTCTCAGGCCAAAGCATCATGATTGACACTGGTTTGTGCTTCTTTCTAGTGTAGATGAATCTTGTCCCTCCAGTGCCTCCAGTGTGTCGTTGTTTCTATCTGTCGAGCAGGGATTTCGTGGATATTTTTAAATTACAGTGCGTCTCCGCCGTGCTTACTTTTTACTGATGACCACTCCCCTGAGCGTTTTATTCCACGCTACGAATATTTCAGGTTTTTTTCTCCACGGAGAAGTCCAAGAAGAATTTGATGTGCTTTTTTACTGATCAGAGTGGTGTAATGGCTCAGATGGGCTCAGATCCAAGTGAAAAAGATGTTCAGCTCCTGCATTGAACTTTGAACGTCGAAATGGCGTGCTAATCCCTAAATAGGTCCCATGCATCAGCCTTTTGAGGTTAGGGCTATTTTTGCTCGCTTCCAACTCGAGACCCGCTTATATCCTTATCCGCAATCAGCGTGGTGGATCTTGTGTTACAAGATAGTCCTCACCACGTTCCTTCTTGTGGTCTCCGCACACAACCCTCGTCGGTTCCACCTCTTGAGGCCCCCTTACAAATGATCTGCCAGTGGTATTGCAAATTATCTTTTTAACCTTCACCACGCCTCCACCACAACCTGTCTTCACCTCGTGAGATCTATTTTACTCATGTAATCATCTTGCGCCCTAGGGGTTTGGGAGGACCTCGCTCATCTTTCAGAATAGAGTTCTGGGATCCGCGGGGTGTGATACCTCAAGTGACACACCCTCGGCGACAGAAAACCTAGCACCAATGGCACGAGGAAGAAAAGCGTGACCCAAGCACCTACCGAGGATCACCAAATAGTCCACACAGCACATCGGCAATACAGTGTACAATTTCTAATGGAGTATTTACGGCTGTGGACGAGAACACTTCGGCTTCCAAGTTGAGTCACTTTCCCCATTCGGCAGTACCCCACGTCTACGACCGGCATCTGAACGGCCCTTCGCGCACTGCCACGAGGTGATTGCGCGCCCGGGATTCGTAGTCGAGGCTGGTGCTCGCATGATGTCCGTTCTGCGCTAACCTCAATACCGTCACTGAGCTAGGGATCCTCTGCAATTTTATTAGTACGGATCGACGTACAGCTCGATCATGACGTGGGCCCTGGTTATCTGATTAATTATGCCTTCCGTAAGGAGCAGTACCTTCTGCTCATTTTTCTTCAAACATGCAAGTAGCCACACTCGGAACTAGATGCTCATGGTGGATCGGCGTTATTTAGCTGAAAATGACTTATCGACCTCCTCGCATCAGCCAGAAATGCGAGGATCAAACCATCCACCGATTTAGGTGTTAAAAATACTCCCGAGTGCGTTCATGATAACGGGATGCTTCCTCGGCTTCTACTCTTTGAGCGCATCTTGTCGTAATTGCTTCCTGTTACGCCGCTAAATCTTAGGTTATCGCATCAGAGATGGGTGTTTTGTAGCCCATATTAACCCAGACTGACTTAGGGTTGTGGCCCAGGGTTAGTACTTCACTCTCCCCTCCGTTCAAAGGATCCTATATCAAATGGATCAGGCTGTGAATCTCTCCCTTAAGGACTTTGGTGAGTCTGTCTTTGCGATGTCTTTGACATATACATTTCATCCAGCTTTACAGTGACCGTAGTCAAAGCGTTGCATTTCATCGATGGAGTCAAGGTGTACGTAGGGTTTCTTCCTGAACCTTGTGAGAGTTTATTCATCGCTTGCGGCATCTAAATAGCTGGAATATCCTCTCAAATTTGGACTTTGACTGGAGGCTCCTCCATCGCAAACCTGCGACGTCATGGCCGAGCATCGTACGTGGTAGCAATACAAAGCTGTGTCGTAGAGCCCTCATGAGCCCTAATAGGTATACTTGGCAGAACGTCTAGCTAGCCTGGCGTGCGCCGTGTCCTTCTTGGTCGGACTGAACGTATCATCACAGATCAATTGCCAGGTACGTGGCCTCTACGCACTTCCGGGTCATGCATCTTCCTGAATGTACTCTTTTCTAGACTTGGATATCGACATCATTCGTCAGTTTTCGTGCTAGAGCCTCCTCTCGTCTACCCTGTCTGATTGTTCCTCAGTCGTTCCCTCTGATCGAGCTGGAGCTCGCATTGGTGCTCATTGCTGGCCGTGTGTAGGTTCTGTTTCCGTCACTTTAGATCGTGTCTAGTCACCTGATCTGATTCGTCAAGGATCGCAATATGGCAGTGCTCTAACTTGATCACCTTCCTCATCACGATGACACTTTCGATGCACATGGTTGCCTCCGTGTACTGTTCGTTGACCAATCCTCTGTCACCGATTGAGAGCTAATGCGGATATTCTTGTTGTAGTATTGAGCGGAGTACGTTTGTCTCATCCAATCTTCTCTCGCCAAGAAAAGGCATCAAGAAACTTACTGTACACCGCCTATTGCATCTCTTGCACTGTAGATCCGCGCAGCATGGAATCCTGGCCCAGAATATTACACGGGCTGTGTAATATATACGACCCGGAGCCATCTCCTCCTGATGTCCGTCGTGACCATTGGGGCGTATGCAATTCTCCTCATCACCATGCTCTTCGGACTTCTACGCCAACGACAATCACGATCGTTTGGGGTTTGGACCTTACTTTTTCATCAAGTACGGTGCTCGATCACTCCAGATTCTTTGGGTCTGACCTGCCTGCGTCGTGTCTAGGGTTGGATATGGTTTGCGTTGGCTGTGGCGGCTGAGGTGCCTACTCTAGTGCGTGCAATCTCACGAAAGCTCTTCCTCACCACTCACCCGGAACCAGGTTATGGTCCTGGCTAACGTCAATCGTAAGTTGCAAACCCTTAAGCTCCTCCACACTACTCAAGTTGCGGCTCCACTCTAGAGTCACTCCATTTGGTGCGTAGCCATCCCACTCTGTGGGTTCTCTATCTGTAGTCTGAACTCGCTTGCAGCTACTTCAAGTGCCAAGAGGTGAGCCTTTTGCGTGAGCTGTCCTTTGTGTTTTTACTTTGCATTCAACTGCGAATGTCAGTGGTGATTGCGTGAGTTTTTGTTGAGAATTTATATCCCATCTAAGATGACTCGTTGATGTCTTATCGCCACAGATCCCTTGGTACGACCGCAATGTTCCGGGTCCTCTACAACTACCCGAATGAACAGTACGCTCTCATCTCAGAGACCCCGCAGGCAACCCTAATGACGACGTGTTCTGGTTTCAGAGAGACGAGAAGGCCCACCTATCGGATGCCAATTAAAGCCAATACAAACCGGGCTTCTGCATCCACATCACGGCAACTTTCAGATCTCAAAGTATCCGTAGTGACTTCTACAACAACCGGTGGGCCCGAGGATATGAATGACCTGAAAGATCTTGAAAGGGTGTAAGGAAATGTTTTCCCACATGTCACCGCTATGCCGTCGTAAGTTCAAAGATAGGACAGTACAATAGTAAAATGCTTCGTTCTACCGTATTTATTTTCTGTCGTGTATCCAGTATGCCCGAGATTGGTCTCCTCCACTGCAGATATCGAAGTCTTTGGATATAAAATATCAAAACCAACCATTGTCGTATATAGCAGCCTGAGAATTATGTACAAGATCCAGCCGAAGAACGAAAATTTGTACTGTAACTTCCGAGTTACCAAAATTCTGATCACCCAGCTAGTACTCTTTTGGAATCCCAGTCCCAGAATCAAAAAAAGCATCACGATGAAGTCGACTCGGAGACGCGGAACTTCTTGGCTATGTCGAGCGCACTGTGAATTGTGTACGTTCGGTAAAATACGGTCCGTAGACACCGCTGCACCGCCCACGGCGGAGAAGCCCGATTAGGGTCTGGGAGGACCGCGACCAACTGGGCGCTGAGCGGAAAAGCAACAGGTTTGCCGTCGACACCCTCTTTTTCTTCATGGTCTTTGCTAGCCACCAAGATGACTACAAAACTTCAAAAGAGTCTTTTGTTTCTGGTATGACCGGCTCTACGATTTCTCATGTTAACATGATATCCCTCGTGGGCTTCGTACGTCCTACCGTCCTCTATATCCCTTCATGCTCACAACAACACACTTACAAGATCTCTCTGGCCCTGCACTCTGCCATTCGCTTGCGATTCCCACCGCCCAAGCTATTCCATTTCCTCTCTGAATGGCTTGTCCTCGTCCTTCCCCTCCTCCTCTCCATAACCATCTTCGCCGAACGCCCAGGCACATTATCTGCCGCTCTTTTCCTCCCCACGGCGTTTCTCTATTTCTTCTTTCCACTATATGAGTCGGGGACTCCTCTCCCATCCGGCGGCGTTGTCCTTGAGTCTCCCACGTCAGACCGCCGCAACCCGAGTCCCCAAAGCGACAAATACAGTCAGCAGAAAGCATCTCCAGCCGAGGAGCTCGGGGCTACCCATCTGTCCGCACTAAGCACATACCGCGCGCACATGATGCTCATGACCATTCTGGCTATCCTCGCGGTCGACTTTCCCATATTTCCACGCGCGTTAGCCAAGTGCGAGACCTACGGTGTTTCTCTCGTACGTTTTCCTTTTCCTATGTATATCGTTACTTCCCATGGCGTCAACCATAGATGGACATGGGCGTTGGCACGTTTGTGTTTTCGCAAGGAATCGTGTCTGCCATTCCACTCATCAAAAATCCAAAATATTTGAGAGTGTCACCTGTACGGGAAGTTGCTTCTGTGCTCCGAAAATGCGCGCCTATACTGGCGCTTGGTCTAGTCCGTGTGATATTGGTGAAAGGTACACAATATCCGGTGAGCTGCCCGTGCTCATCTTCTATTGAAACTGGATGGGATGCTGACCAAACACTAAGGAGCATGTCACAGAATACGGCGTCCATTGGAACTTCTTTTTAACACTGGCTTTGATACCAGTGTTGCGAGTCTTCCTACACCCACTGATTCCAAGCATGCCCATATCATTACTCGGGCTTCTCGTGGCCTTAGGTACGTGACACGGATACATTGGCGTGACTCTATTCATCCTCTCGCTGAGATAGTACACCAGCTTTCTCTTTCTGCCGGCTTCATGTCCTACGTCCTCAACGCGCCACGACAAACGCTCATTAGTGCTAATAAGGAAGGTCTGGTCTCTCTCCCAGGTAACTAAAGCTTTTCTTTCTTCCCGGAATCGATCGTCCTGATACTCATTCTGGGGATGAGGATATCTTGCGATCCATCTGCTCGGTTTATCCACGGGGACCCTCGTATTACCCCACTCTCCTTCCTATTTCCGCCGGCAACAGGTGGCTTCGCGGAGAAGACGCGATAGCAATGATGGTACACGCAGCGACCCAGCAACGATCACTCAAAAGCGAGTGTCTACGCCTGTACACCGTGAGAACGACAAGACTGCTACGGAGCTGTTCTCATACGCAGTCATCTATTGGACGCTTTTTGGCGTCAGTAGATATTTCAACATCGGTGGACCCGGTGTCTCACGCCGTCTTGTATGTCCTTGTCCCTTCTGCTATGCTAATGGTCGCCAACTCTAAGCTGATATCTCGACTTGTGAACAGGTGAACCTACCTTACATCGCATGGGTCGCAGCATTCAATACAACAATCCTGCTGTCGTACCTGCTTTTGGACCTTGCATTTTTCCCAACCCCGCTTGCCAAGAGTACCTATTCACCCGTCTCGGGTCTCAAAGTCGTTCGTCAGCCAAGTAGCAGAAGTGTCGTTTCTCCAACCAGGGCTGTGCCCTTTCCCCCTTCCGTACCACCAGGGTCGCCGACGACGCCGACTCAGGGACCTTGTCCTATGCCGCCTCCCGTGCTGCTTGATGCGATCAACCGTAATTCGCTGGCAGTCTTCCTCATTGTTCGTTTCCCCTCCCCTCCCTTTCTATTGGTATATGTGTATGCTGATGATCTGGCGTGGAACGGCATGGCAGGCGAACGTGGCGACAGGGGCAGTGAACCTGTGGATGCAGACGATGTACGCGTCCGATGGACTTGCAATGGGGGTGCTAGCCGCGTACGCGTTCGGTGTGTGTGCGTTCGCGTGGGCAATGCGAGGTCAGCGGGTGTTGAAATTGTAGAGTTATAACCAGTCGATCCTGCTGCCGCCGGGACGTAGATATAGGCAAAGTTTGGTTCCGGTGAGTGTGCATCTAGCATAGTCAGATTGCGCATCGGGATCATGCCTGTGAGTTCGAGACGGGCGGATTCAGAGTGAGATTTCAAATGCGGGTGCGGCGGAATCAAGAGCGGGATTATAGCAGCTACTCTGTCATCGTACAAGTCTTTCAATAAATACATTTCCGTCCCGTAACTACTATGCGCGTCCAAAGCGTCAAGAGCGGGCCTGAAGGCAAAGCTATAAACACGGCGGAGGCAGGTCAAGAGGGAAGTGGGAGGCACTAGAAGTGAAATAATCAGACAGCAAAAGAGCACAAGGCTCTCCCGCCCGAAATCGAAAATGGGCGTAAGACCATGACCATAAGACAAGACCGAGAGGAACGGAAGAATTTAAAACGTTCTCGAATGCCGCGCGAGGCGTCCCAGTGGTACGCACGCGACTGGTGGGTCTGGTGATGGTACCGACGTCGCTGGCATTACCGAGTGAACAAGACAACACAAGGTGGGCTAAAAGTCGAAAAGGAAAATCGAGAGAAATGGGGCACGGCGTGGGATCGATCGATGAATTGAAAAGGGACATCGCCAAAGAGGTCGCATCAATAAAGTGGTAGCTAGCCGCTAATTGAACTTACTACTCGAGGTCACAAATAACCGAAAGTGGCGCACGCGACAGAACAAAGGAATGTACAAACTTATTGAGAAACTTTGAGAGAGGGACGAAGCTGCGATTTCGGGGTGTTACAAAAAAGTGACTTTGACGCCCTACAGTACGGATGAGCTTCTCTGGCCGTCCCGATGGATGGCCAAATCTGCAAGTTGGCCTACGCCTTGCACATTGGCGCAGATCGGGCGTGTATTCCATCATTTGAATGGGTCGATCATTTTTCTTCGCTGAGTGAAAATGTTTTCTACCAGTTCCTTGAGCGCTGAGCAGGCGGCCAGATGTTACGAAGGGTTGAGACCTAGCCGGAGTTACTCGAAGCCTGCTTTCCCCATGCTAATAAGATATTGCAATGCGCTCTCGTGGATCAAATTGGTCTTGCTCCTCGGCGCACAGCAAACTTGAACATGCCACTGTTTGGATGCGCGCTATACTATATATGTACATTACTCTCACGGTCGCATGGCATATTTCGGAAGCCACTTGGAAGCGTGTCTTCCTTCAGTACTCTCATTTATTTCTGCATTCCGTTAGTCACTGCTGTCCGAGTCGAGCTCTCGCCGCAACGTACAGTATCACAGGAAACAGGGATTTGCCTCGGCCAACCTGGAGCTATCCGGAGCTATCCGAGCGTACATGTTCCCTGCTGAGTCATGCAGGGGGCGTGCTGTACTCAAACGATTTCCTCTCCGAAATCACCTTCCAGTGATTAGCTGTGCCAGTTGCCGAAGTGGTGCGGTATACGTGTTGCGTTGCGTTTCTGTTTGCATATCATTGAATGTATGCCCGAAGGCGCACAGGTGAGTTGAAGAGTAGATATGGGGGTGATTTGTGTTTCTTTAAATACATTCCTGACCTCTAAACGTAGTGTAGTACGGGTGTTAAGGTAAAGCTCGACTATTCGGACATGAGGGCTGTGTGACTCTGCACCCGACCGAGCCTGAGGCGTCCGCGGAGAGCCAGCTGCGCAGCCCACCTTACATCATCAACAGGGATTCACCAACCTACCGGAACCGCACAGCCAGGAGCTAGGCCATATCCAAACATTCTGGTGGCGACCTTATCCAATTCAAGTCGCGGTTTGGGCCTTGTCAAACGTAATCGAGAAATCACGATGACCGAGGCTGACCGACGTTGACTAACTCAGGACCAGCCTACTCTTAAGGAATCGATGGACTAGCACAACGTTTCAGCTGCCTGTATTACCGTAGGGACCGCACAGGCTACGGAGATGGCTCAATGTCCGTAATCTACCTTCCCCATGGATATGATTTCCTACTATCCATCCTTAGAGCTTAGAGCGCCAGGGTCAGCCGATGTGGCATCATGCCACTGCCACATGATGCGTCCGACTCGGTTGAGCGCATATTGTCATAATGCCTTCTTGTTACGCCGCGGTATCATCCAATTGTATAGACGATGGGCGTCTATTCTAGGTTATATCAATCCCCCTGATTTCACTGTTTAGCCGCAATCGTCTCCCCTTCTCTCAAAGAACCTTACATTGTATGGATAAGGCAGGGCTCGTGAACATCCAAGACTACTGTAAGTCCGTCCTTCCCGCGACTCTTCTGTCATTTTCATCCCGCTTTGCAGTGACTTTGGTGAAAGTGCTTCATTTCATCGATGGGGTCAAAGTGTATGTAAAGAAGGGCATCCCTCTATGAACGTTATTTAACATACCTCAGCTGGAACTTCCTCGTAAACCTGGACTTTGACCGGAAACTCCTCCAGCGCAGACCTTTGCCAACGTGGCCGTGTTTAGTAAGTGCTCGGATACATTGTGTATTCGCGCGCTCACGGGCTAAAGTAGGTTTATATGGCCACACGTCTAGCCAGCATTTCCTGTGCTATGTCTTTTATGGTTGGACTGAACACGGCGAATCGAATCAACTGCCAGGTGCGTTTCCCCCGTCGTCATACTCAGTACATCTCTGAAAGCGGAAACTTTCCCCCTCCTTAGGCCTGGATATCAACAGCTTTTGTCAGTTTTCATTCTAGATCTTTCCATGTCCTCCTCCTGAGATATACCTGACTGGTACCCAGTCATTCCCCCTTATCGAGCTGGAACTGTCATTGCTCCTCATAGTTCTTCGCGTGTAAGTTTTGCCTCAACACTCTTTTCCGGCCCTGACTCACGACTTGGGCTACCAAGCATTGCAATATGGAAGAGTTCTAACCTGATCATCTTGCTTTGCTCGATGACCCTCTCAATGCATGCGGTTGTTTCGGCTTACAGTTCGTGGATCGGTCTTCTATCACGGTTTATGAGTACTGAAATAAGAAATTCTTTTTTCAGTGTTGTCTCAAGTACGTGTCTTGTATACCATTACTCTCCGGCAAGAGATCACATGGCACCAACCCCTTGCTTTGTAGATCCGCTCCTTTCTCGATCACGGTCCAGATTACCACGGCTGCGTGATATTCGCGCCTCGAGGAAGCCTCCTTGCGATGTCTATTGGGACGATTGTAGCGTATGCAATTCTCCTCGTAGCTATGCTCGTTGGGCTTCTACGTCAACGGCAAACATCGTCTTTTGGAATTTGGCCCTTACTTTTTCAACAAGTATGATCTTCACCCACAACGGATCTTCTGGCACTGACTACGTGGTCAATCGCCTAGGGGTGGATATGGTTTGCATTGGCAGTAGTAGCTGAGGTGCCTACTCTGGTACGTACCGTCTCTTGAAAGGCACTTCCTCCTCACTCACCTGGAGTAGGCTCTTGTCCTGGCTAACGTCAATCGTGAGTGGCACGTCTCTGACTTTCTCATGCCATTCAAATCACTTACGAACCCTGAAGAATCAATCCACTTGGTACGTGGTATACTCTCACTTTGTGTCATACAACGACGTCTGAACTGGATTACAGCTGCTTCAAGTCCCAAGAGGTGAGCCTTTTGTACAAGTTGAACTTCGTCATGTCCATGCTCATCCATGAATTTTAGTGGTGGTTGCGTGAGTATTACTACTACACTGTCCCAGCTATCCCTCTGAGTCCTTTACCATAACAGAGACCTTGGCGCAACTACGATGTATCGGATACTCTACAACTACCCAAGACAATCGTATGGCTACCCAAATACTTTCACACGCAGTGCTTATGTCCCGGTGTCGTCCTTGCAGGCGAGTGAGCAGGCCCGGAGAAGCAGTGCCGCTGAAATCAGATGCAACGACCTCGACGAGCAGGGCATCCTTATCGCGGCCGCTCACTGATAACGATCTCAAGGTTTCTGTAACGTCTGCAACCGTCCAGTTCAGCGACGTAGATTCCCAGGTGCCTAATGACGGTAATGCCACTAACGTCTCTGCTTCTCGATTCGGTTGTAGTTTTAGAAATTTGTTTATTGCCTTCTCGGCCCAAGTTTTGTAAAGTACACACGACACGTATTACATGATGGACGCAATTTGACGGACACAATTTGACATGATACTATTACATTATTGACTCCCTTGTGGATTGTAGCTCAAGGGATATATAATCCGGACCTCTCCCGATCCCCACAGCAGCTGAAACGCGTGATTACATGAGCCGGCTGTCTTGAGCGCTCACTAAAATGTGGACGACCCGCTAACGAAAAGGCCGTATCCGAACGCTGTAAATGAATAAAATGTCCACAGTACTAGTGCAGATAAACAGTTAGGGAATCATACAGTGATTGTGGAACGCCTGATGCATGAGGACTCGGAGCGCTCGGCGATCGGCAGATGTCTGATGCCAGTGGAGTACTAATTCAATCTGACACTGGACGCTTGCTTACAGTACTATATCCGCCTCATCATGTTCCCATACAGTACTGTATCCTAGAAGCTCTCACACAGGATACTATGCATGTATTTTCTCTACTTTACTACCTTACCTAACCTCAGCTCGGTCATTGTGCTCAATGGCCCAATCCATGTTCTCTGTCACGGTATGTTTTGAACCCCTCCGTGTGTGAATAACCCTGCAAATGGAGTTTGGGGATAGTCGTCCATAACGATTCTATGCCGCCAATGTGCCGCAGCTGTGTCCAACCTCCTGAATGCTCGGCGGTGTCAATCGAGCCATTAGTCCTCGGTCGTGTTTGTCTCATTCTGCAGCGTGGTCACTATCTGGTAATCAAGGCTATGAACTTTTCCCCATACGGCCTGTATCACATATTGTATGCTGATATTGGCTGTGGAGCAAGTGAGAACGGCTTGTTTCATAACCACAATTCTTTCTCCATACTTCACAAAGTCTCGAGATCCTACTGCAGTGGGCGCTATTTCGGCCCTGCACGCGCTCTAAGCTGATCATACCATAACAAATGGGATTTCCGTATCTTTGAATTACCTAGCAAGGAATCGGAGGATTCCCGTCAGAGGTCAAACCTCCAAAAGGACCAAAACTCTGCACCTGATCGCCAGACAAGCCGGGAACACCATCAATCACTCTGCAAGTCAACTAGGCGCGGGTTCAAGAAGTCTACTGCTAACTACGAGGTAGGAATTCACAGCCCAACACGCATCTAATCAACTCCACACCTGACAAAATACCGTGACTAGAACTTGGTCGAACCTTCTTACTAGATGCACTGCCTTCTTATCTATCCCGACGGGCCACTTGGCACTCCAGTTAAGTGCATGTTCCGTAATTGGGCGTTATAACTGGGGTCCTTCAAACCATATCATCCACATCTTTCTGCCAGAACGAGTCCAGTGATGGCCCGGAAATCGCGCGGGTCTAGCCCCAGTGACCTGGGCGTAAACCCGTGACACCCACCTATCACTTCCATCAACGATTCAGCATCAGAACTGGCTCCTCTGGAACACTCTTTAGCTTCTTGCGGCAGTTCGTGATGCGGCCTGTCGCTTGATCTTCGAAAATGGTGATGAGAGCGCTCCCGTCAAGCCATCATTGATAATGAAGTGGCGGTACTAGTACATTCCATGTGGGTTCGTCTACTTTATCTCCAGCAGGTTTCTTTGGAGGAATTCTGTGATCGATCGCAACTTGGAGTCACGATGCCATTTCTCGCCTTATTGAAAGGGCTTTTATGTAGCCATATGATATGCCCTTGATTTGGGTGGGTTTACCTTCGTCTCTTTGCTCAACAGTTTGATATTAGACAATGTCAAAGACTTCTGTCACTTTGTCCTTAGGACATCCCTCGCGGGCCCCGTGAGAGCTTTCCCCACGTGTTGTACGACTAACTTTGCTTGAACCCCTGGCAAGCTTCAAGTTGGACGTGCCGGGGGGGAGACTCCTCCACCCCAAGCTTTCGCTGACATCAATTACATTCGTTTAACTTGAAAGTAGGCTTACTTGGTCAAAAGTCTCGCTACCATAGAGTGCGTTTGACTTTGTGCTGTCCTAGTAGATCCGTGTAAATTGGTATCCCAGATGTGACTACCATCTCGGGATGCATTCCTTTAATGTTCATCGTGACGATCGCGCATCAATGTAATCCTCGTCACCATGCTCACGGGACTTCTGCAGTGTCATTGCACTAACCCATTGGCAAAGAGGGTCGTTCGTTGCCTTACTTATTCAATGAGTCGGAGTACTGTGTTCCTTCACCACGATGAGGGTGAGGGTAACGAGGGACTCGAGGACGATTACGCCTTGAACCGGTCATCTGTGGAGGGCTGGACTCGGACGGGAGTGGGAACCATAAAAACGTGAAGGATTGGACGGGGCGGTTACTAGTAAGACTATCAATGGGGGCGGCCCGGATTCCGATGCCTCGAGACTGGCAGCCGCGAGGACTTTCCCATGAGTCTTAGCCTGGGCTACAAGTGAATATTGACGCAAGTCAACTAGTACTAGTACTAGGGAGGGATTACCACTTGACCCTGGCCTCTGCTTCGTGGGAATTCAAACATGGGATTCACCTATATAATCGGTGAGGCATACCTGAATGGCGCGTCTCTATCACATTGAGAAAGCTAACCTACAGAACCTCTCAATCTGGCCATGCAGAACACATGGAAGAGGATGACCCAACACCCTCGGCTCTTCCGCGCTGGATAGAGCTCGAGTACAAGGTAGGGGTCGTCGCCACCTCACGAGCAAGTGGACAGCAGGTTCTCACTACAAACCCCTCCCACGCCATGCTCATCCGAACTGCGATCTGTACAATTACTACACCCATGCGCGTTTGCAACCGCCCCGCCGCCCACGGGACATCGGAAATTTGACAACTTATGCAGCAAATGCGCACACTCGCTGGCCCCGACGCGTCCGTCGCATTTACGAATCTCTCCCATGCAGCATGCGCGTCCCTCTCGACGGCCTTCGCTTCGTCTTCTTCTGTTTCTTCGCCGACGCAGCAATTGGCACAGACAGAATGTCACGAACAGGGCGTCCTCGCTCTAATGCAAGCGCGAGGTATCGTGCGCGAGCAAGTATGCCTACTCGACCCCAAGTCACCCGAGCCCCTCGCGCCGAGCGATGGCGATGGCAACAGCAACAATGCCGACAGTGACAACGCGGAACCGGATGCGGGAAAGTCCAAGTTCAAGTGGTTCCTTTTCGGCGTGCGCCATCTCTTCGCTTCCCTCTCTTCCATCGTATCCTCATTTTTTTTTTCTCTCGGTAAAGGGTATACTCGGTCCGTCTATGCTCAACTTTTCGTCTCGACTAAGCTGGGAACTGAATCGTACGCTGATGGTGACGGTGATGCCGTTGGGTAGGTGATGACCCCCCACGCGACCGCACTGCCGAATTACGCGCGCTCGGATTCCCGACACGTCATTTGGGCACCGTGCAAATGACGACAGACACCGCTGTAGGTGTGACGAAGCGCGTCGTCGTCGATCGCCGTTAGTCTTTTTCTTTCAATTCTTCTCGGCGCTATGATTGATTTTGGGTGCTCAACGGGGGGATCAGTTCTACTCGAAGATATCCCATACGTGGTACGTCGTCCTATCCATGTTGACACAAACCGAGTATCCATGCGATCGTTAGGATTACCCCACGATCCGATTCAACGCACGCGAGAGCGTCGAGATGCCATTTCGTGCGTCGTTCCGCCCCTATCACTGGTAGTATCAAACCTAACCTAACCTATCTCTACATGCGGAATCGGGTGCTTGTCACATAGGCTACATGATTGTTCCAGGCACCAAGGACGAACCGCTCCTTCCCCCGGGCATGAAGGAACACCTTCGTGCTGACCTTGACAAGACCTTCGATTTCTGAATCAGTTGCTGCAAGTGTCAGCAGAATAGATGAGATATTGAGAGACAAAACAGGATGTATGTGGTACAAGTGCAATTACGTATCTGGATAGAGGGTGGAATAGACGGAAAGGCGATGACACAGATATGCCAAGTACGGGAGGAGAGTGGGAGAACTAATTGCTATTGGACAAAGGCTGATCATGACGTAGTACCACGACTGCGGAAGTTTATCATATTTGATTACGACAAAATAATTGGGGCATGACCAATGTCGGCAAGCGAGCTGAAAAATCTTGAGGTGCATCAATTCGGGCGAAGTCATACAAGTATTACTCGCTGAGGTTTTAAAACCCAAGGTAGGTGAGAAGCGGGGAGGATGGCACATGTCAACAGGGTGAGAAACTGCCGATTCAAAACCAATGTCAAGGCGTATGAGGCTGGTCAAGGTGGAGACACTTGTCACCGCCATGGTCTCGGAAGAAATGTAATCCCCAGGCAGTATCCAAGAAGGGCGAGACGGATAAGGTGGTTGTAAGACAAAAGGAGTTGAGGTAAGTTAGGAAGATAAAGATGCGCCACACGGCTGTGCCACATCTATCGCGATGGTGTTCATCTTTTTGTCGAACTCAATGCGGTCGTATTGATACAAAGGGAGCTAGGTGTACGCAAAACGAGCACAGAACATCAGCAAAACTGGGCATGTTAACTGAGGGCATGCCCTGATGCAGGTTATTACAGTAATAATAATGGTAACAGGGATTGATATGATGGAACAACGGGCGTACGTAGGAGATTGAGGACAACACGGAGATCAATGAAACAGAGAATGGACAACAGTTATCTGCGTGTTATTGCGAATCTCAAAATCATCATTTAGGAAAGTACAAACCCAGGCGGTAGACAGTGATAGGGTGGCCTGAACGTTGACGTGCGGTAATGATTCGCTTGATTCGCTCGACGTCAGATCCAAATAGTCGATACGATAGATAAAAATCCTCCAGTGCGGGTAACACCTCTGTGGCCACTCCCCTACCGAGCCCTCGCAACGCCGAAGCAATGAACCTCTTATTACAACTAAACCTAGACAAAATACACAGCATCCGGAGAGCAGTGAATGTGCGGAAAAGTTCCAGCCACTGTGTGTCATCCATGTTTGCTCGCCAGGTCTTGAAAACGCATTCGATGTCGAGACGTTCGACGCGGGACATGATGAACGAAAGCTGGTTGCATATATGGGCCATAGATGAGACTTGGGGATCTGTGTCTCTGCACGATACATCTAAGCATAGAGATCGAAATGGTGACATCGATGAACGAATATTGATCCTGATGGCGTCACTGCAGAACTCCATCATTGGGCGATTGTATGACATGAGAATCGGGGTACGATCTATGAACCGAACGAGTTGTCGGATGTCAGAGACATGCGTACTGAAGAGTTTTATGTCGAGATCTCTCAGTAGGGGAGCATCGATTCGGGCCACAAAGTCCTCTAAATACTCGCTGATACCTCGAAACTGGAGGTATCTGAGAGCAGAAAGGACGCCACGTGTCAACGGAAGTGAACGTCGTGTTCTTGGATCAGGGTAAGAAACCCGGGATAAAAATCTGATGGAAAGGCTGGCAAGGTTCGCCAAGGAAGAGATGCACGTGACCAACGCCTCTGGTGAAATGTAACCACTCTGCGATATACAACCAAGGGAGAGAGCAACGAGATCATTGCAAGACAGAAGGAGTTTAGGTAGTGCCGGAAATGCAATGCCGTCTAAAGAGAGTGACCGTAGACTTGAAGCGAATCCACCTAAGAACGTGTCAGGGAGCATCGGCTCAGTGGAACAAATAGCCTCAAGTAAAAGAATTTCCAGCGCAGGAAATGGTTCCTGCATCAATGTGACAAAAAGCTGGAGTGGTACTCTTATGTTACGGAGTGAGATCGTGCTTATGCGGTTACGGTGCGCGAGTGCAACTTGGATGTTATTCGCACGCAGAACGTACGACGACTTTATTTCGATAGGCAAGGAGGGCCAGACATCCAACATCTTCTCCACGTGAGTATCGGGCGTACAGAGAAGGCGCAGATTGAGACGACGTGGGGATGCAAATACGATGAATCGCCATCTTTGGCACACATGCACTAGTTTATGCCACGCCTTTTGCTGCTCTTTGATACTCGGTAGGCAAAGTTCGAAGATGTCTAGGAGGACATTATCTGGGAGTTCCTCGATTGTAACATGCGATGAACCATGGCCTACACCATACAGTAAGTAAGTAAGCATTATTGTGAGCGCGGCGCAGGCCACAAACCATGTCCTCGGCTCGGAACAGCGTTTGGTCCCTTCAAGTAATATACCGTACATCCTCCCTTCGAAGGTGCATACATTCGGATTGGAGAGATACTAATCGATGGGAGCCCGATGGTATATGGCCGACTGTGAGAATTTTTTCATAGGGGCCCGGGAGAGGTGAATAGGACACCTGACTTCGCTTGGCTCATATTATGTAATGACCGCTTTCTGCACAGCGCGCAGACGGCGTGGTGTATAATCGATGCATATGCAGCAGTACCTAAATGGCGCGCCTCTCACGTTTGACCCTACCGTTTCTGGCAGAATCTCTCAATCTGGTCATGCTGAACACATGGAAGAGGATGACCCCAACGCTGGCTCTTCTGCCGCGGGCAGGCAACCGACGAACTACTGGCAACGCGTACAATTACATATACACCCAAAATATCAATATCATGCGTGTTTGCAAGTGCATCAATGGGAAGGACAACGGTGATGAGCTGATTTCGGGAAAGGACATCATTCTCAGTTCAAGTGGTAGCCTTTTTTTTTTTGAATTGGTGTTTATTGTCCCTGCGAAAATGCAACAAGACCTAGGCTACAAGACAAGTACCGACTCAGGGAAGGTAAAGTAAGAGACCATGAATAAAGGGAAGTGTGAAGTGGTAGCCATTTCGCATGCGTTCAAGTTGTTTATTTTCCACTATTTTACAGCTCGGAAATGGGTATATTTCGGTCCATCTACTATCCTCACCTCTCGACTGTGCCAGCACGTCATCCCACGGTGTCGGTCAGAATTGTGTCGGGTACTTGAGGAAAGGTGTGTGTCCGCCTGGCGTGTTGCCACGGGGCGAATTTTCGTGCGCCCCGGCCTGGGGCCCGCAGCACACGCGGCCTTCGGTCAGCGCTGACACGGACCACGGTTCATCGGAGCTCTCACCTTGATGCGAGCCCATAAAATTTCTTTCCGCCAGTGGCCTTATTTGCTATAAAATTTCAGATTTCTGGGGTACATGCTAAGGGTCTTTGTACACTCGCCCTGACACAGTGAGCAAGTGGCTTTTGGATAATCTCAATAGATATTTCAGGTCGAGCGTGTGAAGTTAGATTTCAAGTTTCCTTTGGCATATTACAAAATTTCCATCAACTCGGGATAAAGGGCCCATTAGAAATACTACGTACTGGAGAAGGCTTTCCTGAAAATCCATCCTGTTTGTGCAGAATCGACGCCACTCTTTAATTGCAACATTTCATAAAATCTGTCTGTGTTAGAATTAGTCATATGATACTACACTTGGACGTTTGTCCGTGTTACAGAAGGAAACAGGAAGAGCACGGCAGGTTGATAATAAGAATAGCAAGGGTTGATACGATGAAAAAAACAGTTTAACGGGTTGGAAACAACACAGACTTCTAATAGAGCAGAGAAGACACAGAACTCCTTTCTGCACTGTTACTCCGACTCTCAAAATCACCATTCAGGCCAGAACATCGTCCCAGGCAGGCGGTGGACAGTGACGGGGAGATCGGAATATTGACGTGTAATGACGAAATGCTCGGTGTCTTGCTGCGGGTAATACGTCGATAGATAGATATTGTCCAATGCAGGAAACACCTCCGTGGACACTCCCTCAGCAAGTCCTCGCAGTGCCGTGAAATACTCAAGATTTCGGGAGATAATACAGAGGGTCCGCAGAGAAGTGAATAGGCGGAAAAGTTCCAGCAATTGTGTGTCATGTAGCCGTGTCAAGTACGGATGATTATTGCATTTGATGTCGAGTCGTGCAACTCCAGAGATAATGATCGCAAACTGGCTACATATTTGCACCATAGATGAAACTTGCTGACCCACCTCTCCGCATGACGCTCTTAACCACAGGAATGGAAACATTGCTTTTGGTGGACGGACACTGATACCAACGGTGGAACCGCGGAAGTCCATCACTGCTCGATTGTACGTGAGAATTGGGGTATGAGTGATGAACCGAGAGAGTTGTCGGATGTCAACGACAAGCTGTTTGAAGAGTATGACACGGACATCGTCGACAAGTGGGGCATCGATTCTGGCCACAAAATCCTCCAAGTATGTGCTGGCACCTCGAAACCGGAAGCGGGTGAGAGCGGGGAGGACAGCACGTGTCAGTGGAGGTGGACATCTCGGATGAGGGCGAGAATCTTTAGATTCAAAGTTGATGTCAAGCCGAGTGAGCTTGGTCAAGGTGGAGACGCCTGTGGCCATTGTCTCAGGTGAAATGTAGCCAATAAGCGGTATCCGATCAAGCTGGAGATCGACAAGGTCACTGGATGACAAAAGAAGTTGAGGTAATGTCGGAAACGCAATGTGTTCCAAATAGAGTGATCGTAGACGAGGTGCGAATCCACCTAAGAATGTATTGGGAAGAACCGGTGCAGCATAATCTGATGACCAAAGATGAAGACATTCCAGTATCGGAAATGGTTCTTGCATCATCATGACAAAACGTTCCAATGGTAAACTTTTGTCAATGAGGATAGTCTCTTGTACGCGGTTGGGGTCGAGTGCGGTAATGACGTCATCCTTGACACCGTGGCTGATACCATAAGACCATATCATGATAGGCAGGGGCGGCCAGACATCTAACGTCCTCCTCACAGGAGTACTTTCTCTGCAAAGAAGGCGCAGATCAAGACGGAGTGGGGATGCAAACACGACGTATCGCCATCTTTGGCATACGTGCACTAGCTTACACCACGTCTTCGCCCAATTCCACATACCGGAGGCTTCGGTGTCCAGTCGATAGAAATCGAAGATATCTAGAAGAACATCATCTGGGAGTGCCTCGATCGAAACACGTGGTGAAATATGACCTGGACCAAAAATCAAGTCATCATTCAAGTTAAAGTCGTGAGCGCATGGCACGACACGAACCCCGTCTTCGACCACACATCCATTCGTATAGGAGACGTGCTATAGTGTGAACGACATGCATTATTGGAATGAGCTCGCGGGGGCGGGAACACACTGCGGGGACTCGGACTCCGAGTCGGAAGGCCGCCGTGGCCCCTGTCTCTGACTAACCGCCGTGGGAATTTCCTTTGCTGCCGCGGCCTAGACCTTTTTCGTGCAATAAGTGGTGAGCTAGCCGTGTTGAGAAAATGGACCGGCCATGCAGAGCACATGGAAGAGGATGTGGCTCAGGCGCTTCCGCGCGTGAGTACAAGTACTTACAAGGTTGGGGTCACCACGGACGAGACCCAAGGGTTACCACTCGGTTGAATGAGAAACGGTGTGCCACATCATTTCTCATTCAACCGATGAAGCCCGACCATTACCACGCCTACGAGTCATCAATCTCATGCATTTTTGCCAATTGCCTCACTCCCCTCCTGCATATGGGTGGTAATGCCCACGATATATGGGGAACTCGACAACTGTGCAGCACACAAGTTCGCTTGCAAGCAGAGAGTGTGTCCCTCCTAACCGCCTTTGCGTCATCTTCTTTGTCTGCTTCTGCTTCCACACAGGTAATGGGATTTCCACGAGCAAACGTTCTCGTGCTATGTGCTGTATCTCGCGTGAGAAGTGCCTTTTCGATCCGAAGGGGCACCCGAGTCCCTCAAGCCAAGTGGAGGCTTCCGCATGCATCGTATCTTCCCTTCCCTCTCTTAGCCCACAGCTTCGTTTTCTTGAGCACTAGCGTAGACTCGGACCCGTGCTCCGCACGAGGCTGAGCACCCACCGTCTTTTGGCCGCAGCCCGCCCAACGTGCCTGCCCACGTCGAGCTGCAGCTTGGCCCCCGCTTCACATTGCCGGACTACAGTGGTTGGTACTCTGTCTGCCACACCTGAAAAGTGGTGGCACCTTCGATAGTTACTCCCTACTGACAAACAAATAAATGAATGAAAGTGAAGCTATGGCATCTGTCGCAACTTCACGGGGCTGTCCAGCGGGGCTTCTGTAAGTGTCCACCGTCTTCGGGCTGCAGGAGGAGGTCGAGGTAAGCGTTGTTCTCGTCAAAGAAACAGCGGGCCTTAGGAAGGGAGGATGGAGTCGGTGGATGTGAAAGATTCACAGTCAAAGGAAGTGATCTCCTCAGTCAACCATCCAATCACAGCCGACCGTTTGTGTTCAGCTATTCCACCTTCCGCAATCAGCCTTCCGCCCGCCATCGTCCAATCGCTGATTTTCGTCTGCCCTCTTTTAATATAATAAATACTGGGTCCGCCCCTTTTTAACTGTCTCGACTGTGCCGGGAACTGGGTCATACAGTAGGTCACGCCCCTTCACGTGGCCACGCTGCCGGCCGTTGCTCGCACTTGGATTTCCAACACGCCATTTGGCCGTGCAAACGACGACAGACACGCTTTAGGTGTCACGAAGCGCGTCGTTCGTTCTTTATTTGAAACCATTTCTTCTCGCCGTTTCACTGACATTGATTGATTTTGGGTGCTCACGGCTATCCATGTTGACACAAACGAGTATCCATACAATAGGTAGAATTACCCACGATCCGATTTAACGTGTGAGAGGGTGTCACGGTCGAGATGTCCTTTCGTGCGTCGTTCCGCCCCTCTTAATGGTAACATCTAACCTAACCTAATCTAACCTAACCTAACCTATCTACATGCGGAATCGGGTGCTTGGCATGTAGGCTACAGCCAGGCACCAAGGAAGAACCGATCCTTCCTCCGGGCATGAAGGAACACCTTCTTGCTGACCTTGAGAAGACCTTGGGTTTCTGAATCAGTTGCCATAAGTGCCAGCAGAATAGATGAAAACCCAGAGTGGTAAATTGAGTGTATGCGTACATTGTGGTAGTAGTGATACAAGTGCTAGAGAATGTATATAGGAAGAGAGAAGGGTCAATTGATCACAACTGCGTAATCCCTGGACCCGGCCAGGACATGCTATTCTGCATCCACCTCAGAGGCACCGAGCATGTGGTGTATAGCAGGACCTTTAAATTACCAAGGGATGAGTACTCGAGGTTGCCTGAAAGTAATTCCTCGGATGATCGCATAGCTCACACAGCCGTAACGTCTGGAACCCAAACTTGAACAAATTCGATTCTCTAGTTTGTGAGCCCCGACTTTTGAACAAGGTATAGAAGTTAAACTGAAATCGAGGTTATTATCCGTTATCGACGTGGGAGAAACCTACGCCAGTCTGAAATTGACCCGGAACTCGAGGTGAGGAGAGCATCCCGCCCGTTATATAGTAACGGGCGGACTTCGGTGGGCCCCGGGCTTGTCGGACTCGGAGGACACCACGGGAGCGAGCGGGGCCTACGATAAACGCACAACCAAACCAGTAAACACTGATACGTTTTATCGGAGCTCTACGCTTGCAGCGCGCGGGTTTACGAAACAAAAAATCTCTCTGCCAGGGGCTATTAAATTCCTAGCGCACGTTAGTGTTACGACAGTGAGTGTGCAGTGTAATCGTCTACAGTACATGCTTTCCAGTGTCCACATCTAAGAAACAGCGAATGGGGAAATTCGAATATAACAGAGCAGGTGTCCGAGTCGGCAGAACGAAAACCACAAAACGAAAAAGATAAACAAGCAGATTACTCGGAATACAGGAGATGTCAATGGTCAGCCAATCTATTTCATTTCAGTACACCTGCCATGCTTGCAACCAATAAAACCCATTGGGAACTAAGTTTGCAGGGCCAATGCAGGCTCTCCGAGTCAGGCTGAGCCTTTGACCCCACTGGCACGTCCATCATTGCTATGGTATCTCTTGCTGAGTCTTCAGAACATGTCTTCAAAGAATCCCAACCACCCCTTCTTCCTCATCTTCTGCTTTGACCCACTTGCAGGCATTGAAGCAGGCAGAGTGCCAGCAGTGCTAATGAAAGCATGCCCTGTATCACAAACTTGCAGGTATTCTGACTTGATATGGCATGCTTGCAAGTAGGTCCTCTCTACTCCAGGGTCATTGAGTCGCTTGTCCTGGGTGATGTCAGTAATAACAATGGTAAGTGAGGTGGCAATGGCAACAGGAATGGCACTGATGATGACAATAGGAATGGCGGCAGCAGTGGCAATGGTGATAGGAATAATGGTGGCAATGGCAATAGGTATGGCAGTGGCAGTGGTGATAGCCATGATGGGAATGACCATAAAGCTGGCAATTGGAATAGAAGCAATGGCAATAGAGACGGGAATAGCAAGGGCAATCATAGGGCAAATGAACATTGCACCAACCAAGACACCAATAGAAACTGTGACAGTGGCAATGACAATCATGATGAGAATGGCAAATGACCAGTGAGTTCCTCTTCCTGTCCTCGCTCTTACTACCTCCTGAGTCACGTGAGTGTATCACGTCCCGTGCGTGCTGGGGAGCTACCCCTGATGCATCAGTTATTTGTCAATTGCAGATCACAGATCCACTGTTCTACTCGAGGACACCTGCACATGCGACACAGTCAGACTTTACGTAGTGCAATATGAGTCATACGACCCATGTGCGTACGCCGCAAAGCACCCTCATGGTGCTACGGGATGTCTACTCTATGATAGTTCTTCCCTTTGGTATGTAACCAAAGTCATCAGAAGATGAGGCATGCTGTACAAACTATCTACTACCGGAGAAGTGAACTTGAAGGCACAACAGGTTCTTGATATAAAGAGTAGCAATGATTGACAGAATACAACAAGGGGGTGCCGGTGTAAGTAGGAGTTGTAAGGGGTTGAAGACAACACGGAGCTCTAATGAAAATGAAAAATTTATCTGCGCTGTTACAATATTTCGGTCCGAACATATCCCGAGTTAGGCGGTGGACAGTGACAGTGATCGGAATTTTGACGTGCCGGACTTAATCGCTGGGTATCTTGTACCTCGGATCCAGATGGACAGTCATGGTGAAACACTCGAAATAATACAGAGGGTCTTGAGAGCGGTGAATGGGCGAAAAAATTCAGCCATTGTGTGTCATCCATGTCGACTTTCCAGGTCGAGGGCGAATCGAAGACATATTCAATACCGAGATGTCCAATGCGAGACATGACGAACGAAAACTGTTTGTATTTTGTACCATAGATGAGCGACCTATGTCTCTGCACAAGACTCCTATGTAGAAATTGAAACGGTCGCACTGGAATTAATAAAAGAATACCGATTTTGATGCCGTTACTGTAAAAGTCCATCATTGTGCGGCTATATGACCGAGACATGAGAATCGGGCATGACCTATGAACCGAGAGAGCTATCGGAGGTCAAAGAAATGCCTACTGAAGAGTTGCACGCTGAGATCGCCGAGAAGAGGAGCATCGGTTCGGGGTACGAAGTCCTCCAGTTGCTCGCTGATACCTCAAAACCAGTGGTAGAGAGCGGGAAGGACAGCACGCGCCAACGAAGGTCGACGTCTGGTCCTTGGATCAGGGAAAGAACTTGCCGAAGCTAGGGTATGTGATAAAGGGAGAGAGAGACCAAGGTCATTAGAAGACAAAAGAGGTTTTGGAAATGTCATAAATGAAATGCGGCTAATCGTAGGCGTGGGGCGGAACCACTTAAGAACGAATCAGAGAGCGCCAGCATGCCATGGTTCCCGGTCTGATAAGTCTGAAGAGAAAGAAGCTCCAGTGGTATCCTCATGCCACCGAGCGAGATCGTGCGTACGCGGTTATGGTGGGCGAGTGCAGCTTTCATATTGTCCGAAAAACTAGCATAGAACGACTTTCTGTCGATCGGTAAGGGGCCAAACATCCAGCAATGTCTCCTGCACGGGAGTACGGGTCGTGCAGAGAAGGCGCAGGTTGAGAACGATCTTTGTAGCTCCATCGTCAATCGGCCCGGCGGACCTGTCCATCGCATGACAGAGTGGACTAACTCGCAAGCGCACCGGACCACCGCATACCAACCTGACGTCCGCGGACTACTCACGGGCCTACGGCCTGTGAGCCGTCCGCAGTTGACTTTACAAGTCCCCTCCTCATCGCCAACATCTTCTCCACCCTCCAACCCCACGGCGTACTCTCCTACGAGCTTGGCCACGGCTTCTCATCCGAGTCCTGGGGAGCCACAGTGCGTGCGTTCATGACGACCAACATGTTCCCCAAATTAGCCCTCGCTTCCTGTACCTCAGATCTCTCTCACCACACCCCGCCGAGCAAGGTTTCTGCCAGTTGGCATTTCTAGTTTGCCTGGTGACCAGAATATGGGCATCCCTGAGACTGTTTCACGTTTTCTTAGCATCCTTAAACTTGCTGCGTTAATGTCCTTTTGAATGCTTAACCTGCTTAAACCGTTGTTTTGAGCAGTTTTAATAAATCAAACCTGAGAGGCCTATGAGACCTTGCTTAAAAACTTGCTCCCTGACATTTAACGAAGTAGTATAACGAAGTCTAGGAAATTGTAAGTGTCAAAAAACATTTAATAAAATTCGAGCTTTTTAGAAAGAGATAGGGAGTAGATGCGACTGTCGAGTCAAGGAATGATATGATCGACTAGGAAACGTCATTAATAAATCTGTTGATTTCAGTACACCTGACACGACAGCAACAAATAAAAATGCCTCAACGGGGTTGAATTTCGACCCCCTATAGTACACCTTGCATGCTCATTTCCGCGTTGACCTAGACATTGACACGGGTTGCCTAAGAGGATAAGAGTGCCCGTTAGTAATGCGAGAGCGCTCCTGGGCCGTATCACAGACTTGCAGGTTACCCGAGTTTATAGGGTCAGCTTGCAAGTTGACCCACTCGTTCCCGGTCCCGGTCTCGGTCCCAGTCCCGGTCCCAGTCCCAGTCCCGATCCCGGTCCCGGCCCCCGCCCCGGTCCCAGTCCCAAGGGGGCCAAGGCTCTCGATCGCAGCAATGACGGCAACGAGAAGGGTGAAGGCAAGGCCAGTCAAAGTGGAAACAACGGCGAAAGAGGTGATAACGGCGATGATTGCAATAGCGATAATGGCACCGATGACAAGGGCCGGGGCGATAAAAAAAATGCCTATGGAGATGGGAACGCCGATAAAGAGGAGAATGAGGATGGTAAGGCCAACGAAGCAGCCAATAATGATCTCTTCGTCAGACTTTTGACTGGGATTGGCAATTTTTTGAGTCATGATTGATAAAAATGGCAAAGTCAACGAGCGTGTACACGTTCAAGCACGTTTAAGTACGTCCTCTCGGCTCTCGCCACCTCCTCTCACTCCTCCTGAATCGCGTGACCGTACCCCTGTGCTGGGCGGGCTGGGACTACTGTATGCGTCATAGGAGAGTCGCTCGTCGTCGATCGGAAATCCCAGATCGACTTCTTGGGCACCCCATCTCCACACATGAAACGGTATCATGATGAATAACTCTTTCGTCGGGCACGAGGGAATACTGTCGACGACCTGCCGATCTCGATCAGACCTTCGATACCTGAATTAATTGACAGTAAGAGCCTACAGAACTGACGATGTAACCCAGGAAGCAGAGTGTATATATGTGTAAGTGATGCAGGTGCGAGGACAAGTATACAATGTAATGATTGGATGGGGATAGAAAGTGGAATAGAATGAAAATGCGGTGATGTAGAGGCCAGAAGAGTTAGGTGCCCAACGTGATAGAAAGATGCTAGAATAGGTTGGGACGTTAGAGAAGGCATGCGTATATAAGGTAACAAGGGAAGGAAAGAGTGGAATGTTAGATGTGCACGCTGAAAACAATGATACAACATAACAGGAAACGTGGTAGCAATCAGGACTATAACACAACAGATCTACACCCGAAGAGTGAGAGAGAATAAGAAAGAAAAGATAGCAAGGAAAGGGATGTAGTACAAGCTGCAGGATGAATGTCAATGCGGTGCAGTGGCACGATGAAACTGCTGGAGAGCTTCTGCGTCCCACGGCGCCGGAATACGCGTAACATCGTCAAGGTTCTTGTCCGCACGCGCATCACGCAAACGTTCGCGGGTCGGCATCTCCATCCGCGCGCGGCATCGCACAAGTCGGAGCTTTGTTCGCTTGATCCCTATTCAAATTTATGGTCAATAATCAGCGCACGCTGCGATCGCAAAGATACGAAGAAGGAAATATACGCACAGGTGGCGATCGTCTCACGGTCCTCCTCCATGAATGGGTTGCCCTTCTGCAACAGGTCGTCCTGGAGTGCATACAGGCACCACAGCGACTCTTCATACAGGCGCTCGCACTCGTCGGGTGACTTGTGTGTGTCTAGCAGCTCATTGCGCGCCGCAGTCCGGCTCTGTAATAATTTCATGAGTGTGATTGGGGGTAGAATGAGAGGACGAAAAGGTACGTACGAGAGTGAGCGCGCGATTGTACACGAGTTCGTCCACCCAGGTGGTAGGGCCTGTGTATTGAGCTGGCAGCCACGTCTTGACGAGTGCCGCACGGTCGTTACAGCGTAGAAAATGGTCCTTGAACCAGACGAGCGCTACGCCACCAACGCCACGTGACCAGTTAGAATTTGAAATAGATGGTGAATAGTACAGAGGCGAGCAGCGCACCTTCATCGAAGCCCTCAGAAAGGACAAAGTCACCTTCTGGATGCCGCATTTCCATATGTTCTTGGTACTTACGCAGCTCGTCGATTCCTTTTTGGGAGAACTGCATGACGAGCATGTAGATCGCGACGCAGGTGACTGCGTTGTACTCGGCCTGAACGTCCGCGTTGCGTCGCCGCGCCGCAACCTTTTCGTTCTCGCCTTCGCGCGGGGCGAATTTGCTCGGATCCGGAAGCGGTTCTAAATCAACAGCCACCAGCCACCACCATCAATGGGCTTACAAGGGAAGTGAAAAGAGGGGGAAAGGACGCACTCTGCGGCACGCCCTTCACAAACTCGTACATCTCGTCTGCCCAGCGCGTGATCACATGGGTCTTCTGTGCCAGCTGTTCTAGCGCGCCGAGCAATTCGTCCTGCACCGGGTCGACCTCCCCAACGCCACCGCCCATGCTTGCAGAACACGTACGCGGAGACGACGACCCCGTCCCCTGTCCGCCATAACTAAGAGTGGCAAAACGAGGGGGCGAGCGCGGGCTGCCAACACCTGCGCCAAAGAGCTTCTTCGAAGCCAGCGATAGGGCGCGTGAGAGAGCGTTGGTCGCGGAGCGGCCCGTCGGAATCGGTACGCCACCGTGGCTCGGTGGTGGTGGGAAAGTTGGGCCAGATGGTGAATCCGGTGAGAGGTGAGGCAGAAGATCAGGGAGGCGCTTCTCATCGTTGGCAGAGGCAGGCGTTGGCGGTACGCGGCGGTCAAGGAGAGGTCGACGCCGGGCTGCATTGATCTCTGTGGGATGGTCTGATTTTTTGAAGACTTTTGGTATGCATTAACATACTTACCGTCCACTGCCCGATTGAATTCGACAGCTTGTGTGTCTCCTACAAGTACATACTCCCTACGGAGCAAGCCGTCCTCTTCTGTCTCCCCTGGAATAATAGAACCCTCAGTCGATAACGGCGTCAAAAACGGCCTCGACACGGGAAAAGCCATATTGGATGTCGCACGGGCCATTGTTGGTGGAGGTTCCTTGGGGGGACTGTAACGAGGTGAGGTCGCACTTCTACTCGCACGCACTGGAGAAAGTGATCTGTCCATCACGTACCTCGATGATGCCTCCTCTTGAGATCGAGATGTTCCCTCGCTCTCACGCCTCCTAAAGTTAAACTTGCTTGGTGGGATCATTGCCCGCGGGTCGAGAACCTCGGGCGGGACTCGCATATGGTGTTCAGGAATCTTTCCATCATCTACCGGCTCCAGAGGAGGTGGGGTGGGGGGCTTAACAACTATCGGCCGGGGAAATTTGGAATTTGTCATAGCCTCGCTCTTAAAGAAAGCTTCAAAGCTCGTGCGCTCGGCGGGATTTTGCCGCAAGAGAGCACGGATGAGGGCTTTGATGTCCGAGGAAACCACTTGTGGTGGGTCGTCACCCGGACGTGGTTGATGGGAGGGGTCTTCATCGGGAAACTTAATTCCCTTGGAGTGATCGATCTTCCTTAGAAGTTCGATGTGATTGGCAGCGCGAAAGGGGGCTTTGCCGACAGACATTTCGTAAAGCACAGCACCGACGGACCAGAGGTCAGCTTTGGCATCGTACTTCTGACCACTGAGGATTTCGGGTGCCATGTAGAGCCTGGGAGGGAATTGCTCATTTAGTTGTGACTGAGACGAAGTACGCAAGATGGGAAACTCACGGGGACCCACAAAGGGTCTCTGCCATCATTGCATTTGGAAGGGACCGCGCGAAGCCAAAATCAGCCACTTTGAGGAGGGGAACTCCTAAAGGGTGACCGCGAACTAAATCTTCATTGCCTGGGGGACGTAAGAGCAAGTTCTGTGGCTTGATATCACGGTGGATCAGGTCTCGTTGCCGCAAGAACTTGAGTGCACGTGCTATAGGGACAGAGGTTACCGACATGTGTGACCAGATAAGGGGAGCCCGCACCGAGTTGCCTCAGGAAACTTCGAACGACGATTTCGGCGAGACCACCCGTCCTAGGGTGGGAATAATACTGGGGTGCAGCACCAGGTTCGGGAATATATTCTAAGGTTTCTACACGTCCGCGCTTCTTGAGGTAGTTAGTGAGATCGCCCCCAGAACAGTACTCCATGATGAGGTATATGTTGCGCTCGGCGCGCTTCAAGGGATTTCAAAAATGGTTTCAATATTAAAAATGAGTGAAACGCACGATGATATCGATCAATTTGGTGATGTGTCGATGGGATAATAACTTAAGAATGTCGATTTCGCTCTGGAGGTTCTCGAAAAGCTTGGCAGAGAGATTGCTACGACTGACAGTCTTGATCGCAACTTCGTGACGCGTCTCCTAACCAAAACATTCGTGTTGTTAACAAGCCGATGGCAAATGTAGAGAACGCGACAGGTCGACACTCACTTCATTGTAGCCTTTGTAGACAGTCGCGAAGCTTCCCTTACCAAGGTCGCCGACTATAACATAAGGCTTTAACTCCTCATCCTCTGGTCGTTTGCTTGATGAATGAGTTCGTTCAGCTGGTGTATCAGCCGTGCCTGCCATGGGTTATTGGGTGATAAGGGAATGATGTAGGAAGGCAGGGTAGGAGAGGAGGGGAGAGTTATCGCGTGAAGATGATAGTAAAGAATAGAGATGGAGGAAATGCAAGGGAGAGTGCTTAATTGGATTTATCAGCAAGTTGAGGGCAAAGCAAAGCAGAATTAGCCAGACTTGGACTTGACCTTGGCTTGGCTGGCTGGGGCAGTGAGCGAGAGAGCGTGTGACTTTGTATTATATCATATCTATCACGTGTCACTTATCCGACATCTCATGTCTCCATCAAACACCCAAGATATTGACACGGGTCAACCATTAAACAAGGGAAAGGCGAGAGCAGTCAATGGCTGTAATCAAGAACCTACAGAAACAACTCCCTTACTACCCCATCAATCCTATGTCATTCACACTGACGATGATAACTTAGACACCACCGGCCAATCCAACCGCTCCAGCTTACTATCCACACTCACCACTGTATTTCTCACCACACTCTTCGTCTCAATCCTCCTCATACTACTTCTAATTTCACTTGCTTACTCTTACGCCGCAAAAGCATCCCAGTTTCAGATCGAGACATCCTAGATACTGGCCTCTTGTTTCGTGGCCCGGGATGCACTCGATGTGCTCAACATCCGGAACATGGCGAAGTATGGTTAAGGATTGATGGCAGTGTTGGTTTTGATGCAGGCGCTATCGTCGGTGTAAAGCCCGACGACAGAGACAACTTCTTGCTGACGCCTGGAAGGCCATTGGACGCTGGGGCATCCGCAATCTCGATGTCGTTTCTATCACCCTCTCCTCTATCAACATTACTTCCCATGATGACCCCCCTACGCATTTAGCTTCTATCCGTACTTTTCCATTCCAGATTCCTCTCACCGCAAATCCTCCGGACGACTCCTCGTGGTTGACTCCAATTTCTCTACCCGTGCATGTCCAACCCTCACAAAATCTATCTACTTGGCTCAACTTTGCACGCGAAAGCTGGAGACACGGCTATGTCGTCGCTCAGGCCTCAATTTCTCGAGCTAAACTTCAAGGCGGCCCATTGCGCGGTGCCACCTGGCGAAGTTCACTTAGCACAGATAGGTCAAATCTTACAGTCGGACTCCGTATGAAGAGTACGTTTACATTCTCCTTTTAACCCTCATTCTTCAACAGCCCTGACAGTCTTTATAGTCCCTGTCCTGCCCAGCCTACCTGCTCCGGGCGACGTCCACCCCTACCATCCATCTCTGACCTAGTCCACCTCACTCAATTTTCCGTCTCATCTGGTGCTGAAAGTCTCACCCTCGATGCAAAAGCGACAATTTTTAATCCTATCCCCTCAACAATTACCCTCACCGCACCCCCTCTTCCTTTCATCGTCTGGGTCCCGCCCCCACCAGACGCAAATGATGACTCCCTTATCCCAGTGGTCTCCGTCACTTCAGCGCCATTCACCCTCACACATCCAAACATCACATTCTCCCTTCATGGCAACGTTATTCCTATTCACCGATCTGCGATTCCTGCCCTCTCGTTTCTTCTCTCTGATTATTTATCCGGCGTCGACCATCCAATCTCGATTACATCGCTATTCAAACTATTCTCCAATTACACTGCCCACACAATATTCCCCGCTCCTCATCCACGGCCTGAGGTACTGCGCAACGTGACAATCGAAAGCATGAAAATCCACGCTTCAGGCACAACGATCCTTGCCAATGGGATCGTGCATGCGCGACTCGCCTTTCCAAAGGGCATGGAAGTTATGGTGCACGTTAACCGGGTGCTGCCTGACGTACTTGTCTTTGACGGACCACTCCCAACCGTATCTACTGCCGAACCCACCGTTACAACGTCAAGCATGACAGAACACGATAGCTTCGAGATGTCCTCAAAAGGTGATGACGATGACGACGATGACGATGACGACGTGCCTCCGGCACGTCCACTCCCCTCACCACTCCCACCACATGCCTTTGCGCGGATCCGACCTCACACATGGGCCACCGCGATGAGCTCACCGACCGAGCCTCGACGGGACTGGAACGAACACGGACACACGACTCTCCACATCTCGGCGTGGTTTTCAGACGTCCCGCTCGAGGTGCTACCCGGTCGGGACCGCGAGTTTCGCAGCTTTGTCGGTAAAGTTATTTTTGGACGTGGTGATGGCGCGGTTGCGGGCGTGCAGGGTGTCGCTGCAGTTGGCGTGCGCGTGGAGGGGTTGTCGATTGGCGATGATGAAGCTCAGATTGTTGTGGAGAGGAGATGGGACAACTAAGCGAAATGTTGGTGGCGGATTGGTCTTGACGGACTTGCCGTTTCAGGGGAGCGTGAGAGTGGGAGGAAAGGGCTCGGCTGAGAAGGATGTGCGGTACTCCTCGTGGTGGCTTTGTTTCTTGTGCATTTGAGTAGAATGCGTGCACAGTACTGGTAATATGCAACCAACTTTCCTTTGTCCTGTCTAGTATTGAAAGAGCTCAGCATCGACGAGATGGGATTGATTTGGCAAGTTGATATGGACGGGAACTCTTCCTGCATTCAGACTCCAGACCCTGCCAGTGCGTATATCTCAGAACGTCCAGTCACTCATCGTGTCAGCGCTACGGGGGCTCAGTGGGGAATTGGCCACCAGGTGTTTACCGCATTGGAGGAGCTTCAACTATCAGGGTATATCAGGCATCTCAGCGCAACAACTGGCCATTCATCGTTGTCCTCCGAAAGTTGATGGTGCCAGTAGGAAGCTCGATGTTGTCTACAACCCCTTCCACTCCTAGTTACATCCCATTGATTCATGCTACTCCTATTGTCCCGCTATGCTTTCCCTGTATATATCTAACTCTTCTTCTTCATTGACACGCGAAAGGATGTATTATCATATGATGTATGTGACTGGCGCCAACGTACAATTTTGGATATAGGTCAGCGCGCCCAAGGCCTACACGCTCTTCAATCGCATCCACGTCATTACCCACATCCCTGAAAATGTATGGTTGCTGCTCTACCATAATTTATCCCCCCCATTAGAATGCTCGGCCGACGTACGCGGTTCCAAATTATGGTCTTTTTGTCGCTAATCGTTCCTGATCACAAATTGCGAATCAACAGGGCTCAACAGCAATCGTGAGGCTAATGATAGACGACTCTCACCTATCCACATCCTCAACGATGACGTCCTTCTCAATATATTTCATCTTTATCGGTTGGCAGAACCGGACGAATACGAAGATGAGAAAACTGTGTTGAACTACAATGGGACCGTCAACGTTGGTGGTACAAACTGGCACAAGTTTGTCGACAGTGGCGAGATATTATTCTCGAATCACCACTCCAGCTCGACCTTCATCTCTATTGCACCAATGGTGTGCCTGTAGCGGACATGCTCGCACATTCACCACCTCTACCACTCACCATCGATTATCGCACCGTGACTAGGGATGGCGACTCGGAGATACTGACAGCAGAAGATGAATCGGGTATATTGCTCGCACTTTCACACCGCGATCGCATTCGTCGCATTGACCTTCGGCAGCTCCCAAATGTAGTGAAGTTCGTCACGGTTATGGGTCATCAATTCCCAAGGCTGGAACGCATGTATACCAATTCTCGGACAATCCTTCCTTTAACGTTTCAAGCCCCCAATCTACGCCATCTCGTATTGTCGACGGCTGCCCTTTTGATCGGATCTCCTTTACTCACAACTACTGCCGGCCTTGTCACTCTCGTGCTAGATATCCCACCATCCGCGTATTTCCCTCCGAGTTATGTACTTGCCCGGCTTTCACTTATGCTCCAGCTGGAGTCGCTCAACATTGATGTTCGTATTCCCAACCGTGATGTTGAGAGTCAGTTACTTGAGACCCAACTCACACTTGCTAAACTACGCTGGTTTGTGTTCCATGGTGTGAGCGCCTATTTGAATGGCCTCGTTGCTCGGATCAGCGCCCCTTCCCTCAGCGTCTTTCGTGTCTATCTTTTCGATCACTTTCCCTTTCCTATTCCACGCATCCTACAGTTCATGCAATCATCTGAAAATCTCATATTCAGCGCTGTCAAAGTCACTTTCTTCAAGGAATTCGTCCAATTACATGCGAATGCTCGAAGGGGAGTCCCCCTGTTGGTGTTGCGCTTCAATTGCAGACAGCTTTATGGGCAAGTAGCACTGCCAGTGCAGTGCAAGTCCTCGGCACACTTTCACCGTACTTTCTGTCGTGGAGCAAGTCACTCTCAGTCACACGGAACACAGTCGGCCATGGAATGGCACAACGACGTCGACCGAACGCAGTGGCATGATCTTCTTAGAATTTTCAACAATGCCAAGGCTCTTTATGTGCAAGAGGAGCTCGTCGGAAGAATCTCTCAGTCACTGCAATCCGTCGGCGGTGAAGAACCGCCACTTGAGCTCCTTCCGAACCTTCAAGAGGTTGGATATTCTGGAGGAAGCGATCTTCGGGACGCATTCACCGCATTTCTCGATGAGCGACAAGTTTCAGGTCACCCTATAAGCCTGCGCATGATGGATCGCTCAATGTTTGTGGATAGATAGGCCAAAGGTACATGTAAGCGTTGCAGCAACTGCCAGTACCTAGGAGCTAACCAACGTACTACATCCAGACACAACTACCCATATATCACTCGTGCTCACGCTCACACCGAGTCTAGATCTCTTGTTCGTTATGGCCAAATCACAGATGAGATCCCAACACCCTAACTTGCTTATCTTAATCGACATATACTCACGTTACATCTTGATGACTACCCTACGCCGGCATGATTGTACACCCTTCACGGTTTCTCTCACATAATTTCTCGTCCCCCGCATTCCTTGACGACTGCACAAATTGTGTGTATGTCTTGTGCCATCGTGACTGTTACTGTAGGCTTTTTTCATTGGTCGACTTGGTCGACCTGCAAATGGTAAACCGGTAAACCCGTGATGTGCTGACAAGATTGGCGTCTCGGCTGCTCTTCACCTGACCAATCAGCCAGCTCCGAAATACCTCCTTCTGTTGCTCAAGTTCCCGTTGACGTGGATGATCAGCTCGACGGTTGAGTTAAAAAAGGTGAGTAACCTCGCTTGCTGGTGAATGGTGTAACCAACGCGATCAGATACATAGTTCAAGTTGTCAAATCCGAAGAGACCTCAACGTCTCTTTTTGAGCTTGCAACTCGAAAAGCTCATCTCGCCAGGGCGACGTAGTATCTCAAGTCTTTACTCACCTTCCACGAACTTGAATACCGCAGAGCGTTAGGTTGCTGCACATGGCGCCACGGAGCCTGCGAGTGTGCGCCCAGTTTAGCTTGTTCCGGCCCCATCAGCACCTCTCGCCATTTTTTAAGCTGTCCTGGTCCACTCGCATAAGCTATATATGAGCTACCCAAATATCCCTCGACTTATCATCCATGGGCATTCAGCAAGACGCGCTTTCACATACGACAAGGGCTAAGGCGCAGGAGAAGGCGGTGATGCAGACTGGCGAGGAATCCGAGGATATCAGCGATCTGTAAGCTGTCACCGGACTGAATATCCTGAGGCTTGTACGTTCCGTTTTTTTGTGAATACATGTCCGTCTCATCATATATACGTATGCTTGTGCTTGTCCGGCGGTCTCACAGTTCGGAAGAGGTACATCCTCCGCTCAACGCCAGACCGTGGGCTCGGTAAACATGCCCCACATTGCGAAGAAGCGAGTTGCAGCGGTATCCTTATCCCATGGAACAATCCGAACAAACACGTCGTGGTTAGAATCCTGCACCTCATCCCATATAGAGTCGAGTGCAAAATTCTCGACCAGTGGATCTACAACCACTTCATCCATGTTTGAATCCAATTACAAGCCCTGTAGCGCCATCTTTAATATCCCACGATGGACTCTCCTCACGCGCGCTCTTGGAAGACCCATCACAGCCCCCCGCTCAAGCTGCGATTGCAATCGTCTGTGGTTATAATTCTTGTATTCATTCTTGGTTAAGAAGGGGTCGTTGCGGGGATTAAGGAAGGGGGAGGGAGGGTCTCATTGTGAACGATGAGCCCGGGTATATATCACTTGTGAGAAGAGAATTCGTCATGACATATTCAAAAGTATACCTATTCATATATTCTACCCATCTGACTGATGTGGAGGTACGGATACATAAAATATCTCATGATGATTTGTGGTACGCATGGGGATCACTGTTAGCCACGAACCGTCGTCCACTCTCAACCTCCCGCACTGGACTGGACATTTGCGCAGGTCCACGCTCTGGGGAAAGGCGAATCGAGATGGAACTCGATCTACCATAGCTCTTCTCCACTTGCATTCGTGGGTGCGGGCGCCACATGGGAGTACGGAACGATGACGTCTGTAGAATGAAACAAGATCGTATTGTCCGTGCGACCTCTCTCGGGCGAAATCCTGGGATGTTGCCCACTTGGCGGTGTGCAAGAATCAGTCAGTCGGTCATTATCATGTGTGTAACGATGGTTTCGCTGGTTATCATTGGGAGAAAAACGGCGCACCCGCACGCCAAAAACGTCCATCTAACAGGGCTGTACGTCCCCTTTGTGCGGTATGTGCCAGTGTTCGGCGTGACGTGGCGTTGGTGGACCGACAGCACTTGAACTTTTTGAAGGTGGTGAGGTGTTGGCCTGTATCGGCACGATCATATTTTATAAATGTAGGTGTGCGTAAGAGTGTGAAAAAGTGGTTTATAATGAGGTGACGATGGCGACGAGGACGATGACGAGGAAGGTGGACGCCAGCGTCAACCCTGGATATAGGTCAGAGCCAAGGACGCCGCGGGATCGGTCATCCATTGGTCCTACACACTGTACCCTCTTCTATCACAACCACTTCATTATCCACGTCCCTGAAATTCCTGGTTCAAGTTGCTGCTCTACTATAATGTATCATCTCCTCGAGGGAAGGCTTCACAGTGAGCCGATCCGTGAGTTCCAAATGTTTGTGTTCCCTGATCCGCTCACAAACTTCAAGTTGCGAATTAACAGGGCCTAACAATAATAGACGATACTCACCTATCCATATCCTCAACGACGACGTGCTCCTCAATATATTTCATCTTTATCGGCTGGCAGATCCGGACGAATATGACGACGAACCTGGGCCACCCGTTGCTTGGGACCGCCAACGGTGGTGGTACAGACTGGCACATGTTTGTCGACAATGGCGAAATGTCATTCTTGAATCACCATCTCGGCTCAACCTTCATCTCTACTGCACCAATGGTGTGCCTGTAGCGAAGATGCTCGCACATTCACCACCCCTACCACTCATCATCTACTACGCTGGTTCGAAGGTAGCAGCAAAGGATGAATCAGATATACTTCTCGCACTTTCACACCGTGATCGCGTGCATCACATTTACCTTTCGATGGCCCAAAATATGGGGAAGTTCGTCACAGCTATGAATGATCAATTCCCAATTCTCGAACGCATGTATATCCATTCTCTGACCAAAGTGGACCTTCCTTTCACGTTTCGAGCCCCCAATCTACGCCATCTCCACTGTCGAAGGCTTCCGTTCCAATTCAATCATCCTTACTCACCACAACTGCCGCGGGACTTGTCAGTCTCTCGCTTCTCAATATCTCGGCACCCGTCTATTTCCCTCCGAGCCAAATACTTACTCGGCTCTCGCTCATGGCCCAGCTGGAGAGGCTGTCCATTATATTTCATTCCCCTATCCCCTACCGTGATGTTGAAAGGCAGTTGCGCCAGACCCCAGATATGACCACACTCCCTAGCTACGCCGGTTTTTGTTCCGAGGCACCGCCATATTTGGAGGGCCTTGTTGCTTGATCAGCCCCTTCCCTCAGCATCCTTCGTGTCAATCTTTTTAATATGCTCCCCCTTACAGTTCCACACCTCTGTCATTGCAATCATCCGAGAACCTCACATTTAGGGCTGTCCAGGTGACTTTCTGTTCATCTGTCGTTTCCTTACATGTGGTCCCTTGGAAGTCGGACACTCCTTCGATGTTGCAGATCATGTGCGGACTTCTCGACTGGCAGGTTGCATCCGCGGTTGAATTCTTTGGACACTTTCACCTGTACTTTCTTTAATCGAGAAAGTTGCATTCAGCTACGACGAGCACCATCAATCCGAATGGCTCGACAATGTCGACCAAAGGCAGTGGCGTGAACTTCTTAGGCCGTTCACCAACGTGAAGACGATTCATATGAAAGATGGTCTCATCAGCAAAATTTTCCCTTCGTTAGCATCTGACGATGGAGATCCACTCCTTCCGAACGTTGAAGAGGTTGGATATTCTGGAGGAATCGATGCTCGGGACGCATTTACCACATTTTTCAACGAACGACAAGTATCGGGCCATCCAGTGAGCCTGCGCCTGGTGGATTGTTCGATGTTCGATATACCTCAGTATCTCACGAGCTTTACCTTCCTCTCGTCTGCGCCCCCTGCCACCCAGACCTGACCCACCTTGAATTGAGCCGCTGGACAGCGGCCGTTAGTTGGCTAAGTCCTCTCCTCTTTCCTTTAACCTTCCTCGATCCACCCTTCGTGCTACTCCCCTTTGGTTACACTTCCTCATTCTTCTATCTCTTACTATGACCCACTTCGGCCGGCCATGTATCGTAGATTGTAGTCTTGTCGCGTTTCATGCGGGGACAATAAACTCCAATTCAAAAAAACAATACCTCAGTATCTGTAGTGTGTGGGCGGTGCTAGACGCTAATTGGTGGATTGAAGTATGTCTTGACACAACTACCCATATCCTAATCGTGTGACACCACTACTCTCCTGTTCGTGATGACCATCAGATTTTAATCATATGATAGGGTTGCAACAAAGCGGCCCAAACTAGCTTATCCTAGTCAACATAGTAAGCAACTTAGGCGTACTATGCATTCTTGATGACTATCACGTACCCTCTCTAAGTATACTTTATCTCCATACATGTTGGCCATCGTTATTCGCGTTTCGAGCACGGTGTCATTTCCTTGCGATGTATTTACGTACACTGCTACCACTTATCAACTTACTAGTACATCAAAAACTTGCAATCTCGTGACGTATTGACTAAGATATCTGGAGTCTTCTGCTCTTCATGCTGTTGCGCAACGCAGCCACCGCTCTTTTCTTCATTTTGGTTGGCATGCGTCTGCGCTAGAACTTGAAGCTGCTACGAATGTGATGTGTTCACTGCAATCAGCGCCGTGGAGGCTCGTATAACGAGGGTACCGAGAGGTGAGCAACCTCGTTTGCTAGTGAAATGTCCAACCAGCGCGGTCATCTCATCCCACATAGCGTCCAAGCAGCTCACCAAGGTCTATGACAATTGATGAACTTTTTCCTAAACGATGCGACCCCATCTAACGCCCAACTCCCCATGGCGATCCAGCTCCTGCGAGCGTCTCTCAAGTCTTTACATTCTTCCCCCCAAATCCTGCAAAGCGTGAGATTGTCCGAGTCGCACATGACGACACAACAGAGCCTGCGCGTGCGCGACCAGTTCAGTTCGGCCCCCGTCAGCACCTCTCGTCTCCCTTCTCATCAAGCTGTCCTGGTACAACCGCATATTCCTGAATTCCCTACTCAAATTCGGATAGAAAGACCAAGTTATCGTCCATGGCATTCGGGACCTTAAAGAGGCGCTTCTACTTCCGATGTTGCGGGTAAGGCCAAGGCCCAGGAGAGGCCGGGGGAACGCAGAATGGCAAGGATAGCGGCGATCGGTACGGGTAACTTGATTCTCCCTTCGTGAAAAGAGAATCCGTTATGATGTATTTCACACATATATAAAGTATACATGTCACGGTTTACGGTACGTACGGGGACCACTGCTAGCGCGACCGTTGTCCACATGCTTCCAAATGGTCTTGGCCCTGGACCGAATACTCGCGCCACTCCACACTCTGGGAAGGGAATCGAGATGAACGCGATGTCCCATAGCTTATTCTGAACTCTTCTGTCTGTGACTTTTTTTCACGTGTGTTCATGGTGCGGGCGGGCTGTCCGTCCATATTCGTGGAGCCTTGTTCGTGACGTCGCGTTGCCAGCGCCAGTGTGGATAGCACTTGAACGGTTGAAGGTGGTGAGATTAACCTGTCTGCGCTGTATCCGTGCGCATATCGGATAAATGTAGGTGAATGTGTGAAAAGGAGGTGTGGCTCATAATGAGACGACGACGAAGGTAGACGCTACTAGGCCAATCTGGATACAGATACAGGTCAGCGCCACTGCCAGCGCGCCGCCACACTGCTATACACTCTTCAATCGCATCCACGTCATTACTCACCTCCCTGAAAATGCCCGGTTGCTGCTCTACCATAATTTATCCTCCCCTCATTAGAAGGCTCGGCCGACATCACGGTCAGTTCCAAATCTTTGTGTCCCTAATATGTTCACAAACTTGCGAATCAATAGAGCCCATCAGCAATAGACATCACTCGCCTATCCATATCCTCAACAATGACGTGCTTCTCAATATATTTTATCTGTATCGGCTGGACGATCCAGATGAAATTGAAGATAGGGATGGCATGTTGAACTTTAACTGGAGCCGTCAACATTGTCAGTGGTGGTACAAACTGGCACATGTTTGTCGACAATGGCGACATATTATTCTTGAATCACCGTCCCGGCTCGACCTTCATCTGTTCTGCACCGTTGGTGTGCCTGTAGCGGACATGCTCGCATATTCACCACCTCTACCACTCATACTCTTTTACGACACTTTTCACAAGTCAACAGCAAAGGATGAATCGGGTATATTTCTCGCACTTTCGCACCGTGATCGCGTGCATCACGTTGGCTTTTGGATGTCAAATCCGGGGAAGTTCGTTGCGGTTATGGATGATCAATTCCCAGTTCTAGAACACATGTATATCTATTCAAGTCCTCGGACTCGGGCCGAAATGGACTTTCCTGTAACGTTTCAAGCCCCAAATCTACGCCATCTCATATTGAACAACCCTTTCCTTCCAATTGGATCGCCCTTACTCACAACGAGTGCTACTGCGGGACTCGTCACTCTCTCGCTTCTCAATATCCCGGCATCTGCCTATCTCCCTCCGGGTTATATACTTACTCAGCTTTCGCTTATGGCCAACCTGGAGAGGCTGTCCATTAGATTTAATTCCCCTATCCCCAACGATGATGTTGAGAGGCAGTCGCGCCAGACCCCAGACATGATCACACTCCCTAACCTACGTTGTTTGTGTTCTCAGGTACGGCCACATATCTGGATGGCCTTGTTGCTTGGATCAGCGTCCCTTCCCTCAGCACCCTTCGTGTCAATATTTTTAATCAGCTCTCCTTCACGATTCCACGCCTCTGTCAGTTCATGCAATCATCCGAGGGCCTCACATTTAGGGCTGTCAAGGTAACTTTCGGTCCATCTGCCGTTTCCTTATGTGCGGTCCCTTGGAAGCGGGTCAATCCCTTGGTGTTGCAGATCAAGTGCGGATATCTCGACAGGCAGGTTGCGTCTGCAGTTCAATTCTTTGGTACACTTTCACCCGTACTTTCTGTTGTCGAGCAAGTTGCATTCAGCTACGACAAGCACTACTATCAAGATTCCGAATGGTTCAACAATGACGACAGAAGTCAGTGGCGTGAACTTCTTAGGCCGTTCACCAACGTGAAGGCCATTCATATGAAAGATGGTCTCATCACCAAAATCTTACGTTCCTTGCCATCTGACGATGGAGAGCCACTCCTTCCGAACGTTGAAGAGGTTGGATATTCTGGAGGAAGCGATGCTCGGACGCAATTGCCACATTTATCAACGAACGACAAGTATCGGACCATCCGTGAGCCTGTGGCGGGTGGATTGCTCGATGTTCGATATACCTTGGAGTTTATACTAGCATGTGGATGCTGCAGCAATGGAGCTAATTGGTGGATCGAAGTACTGGTACGTCTCGGCACAACTACCCATATCTTACTCGCGTTCACCCACCCACCTACTCTCCTGTTCATGATGACCACCAGATTTTAGTCATTGATAAGATCGCAGCAACGCAGCCCAGCTAGCTTGTTTTAGTGTATGCACTGTTCAAAAGAGAATGTTTAAAGTGTAGCAACGAGGGTATGACAGAGCGCGTATGTACAATCTGATATCCATATCAATGTCCGGGCTCCCAGGGCAGCTCAGCCAGCCGACTTGAAGCCATTGCGCGGCGTCGCGCTGCAATTGCCACATCCAACACATTCGTGAAGAAACGCAGTTGCGCCGCTCGGCAGCAAGGTGGGGTGGGTGGTGGCAAAGACAGTGATAAAGCTCGGGTGTCGTGATGGGGACCGCGCGCAGCGTCAGAAATTGGAAAGGCGGCAGTCGTGCGCGCGGCTCACCGCTTTCTTGGACTCACCAACTATACTGTACGTTTGGACAGGTACACACGCATAAGCTATATCATGATACGAGCTACCCAAATCCCCTCTCAACAGACAGGCCACGTTATTATCCATCGACATTCAAGCAAAGTCACTTTCACATACGATATTTTGGGCAAGCTAAAGCCCAGGAGAAGCTGGGGATGCAAACTGGCGAGGAATCGAGATAGCACAATCAGTAAGATGTCACCCGACTGAAGAACATCCTGAGTCTTGTAGGTTCCATTTTTTGTGAATACATGTCCATCTGATTATATACATGTATGCTTGGTGCTGGTCCGGGCTGTCTCACAGTTCGGAAGAGGTGCATCCTCTAACACCGGACCGTAGGTAGACATGGGTTCGGTAAACATACCCCACATTTGCGAAGAAGCGCACCGTCGATGCAGCATACGCCTGAGACGATATCGACGATATAGGGCCAGGCACGCATACATAGTATGGTATCCTTATCTCATGGAACAATGGGAACAAACACGTTATGGTTACATCTACACGCATATAGAAGGTGAGCCAACATCCTTGAACAGTGTGGATCTACATCTACTTCATCCATGTTCGAATCCAATTACAGGTCCTGGCATGCCATCTTTACTACCCCACGGTGGACTCTCCTCACGGGCGCACTTGGATGACCCACCGCAGCCTCCCGCTCGGGCTGCCATTGGAATCGTCTGTGGTTATAATTTTTGTATTTATTCTTGGTTCGGAAGGGCGTTGCGGGGATTAAGGAAGGTGGAGGGAGGGGGACTCATTGTGAACGATGAGCCCCGGGTATATGTCACTTTGTGAGAAGAGAATTCGTCATGACGTATTCAAGGTATACCTATTCATATACCCTACCCATCTGACTGATGTGGAGGTACGGATACATAAAAATATATCATGATTTGTGGTACGTACGGGGATCACTGCTAGCCATCATCCGTCGTCCAATCTCAACCTCCCACTCTAACTGCTGGCCTTGGCACTAGACCGGATATTTGCGCAGCTTGCTCTGGGGAAAGGCGAATCGAGATGGAACTCGATCTACCATAGCTCTTCTCCACTTGCGCTCGTGGGTGCGGGCGCCACATGGGAGTACGGAACGATGACGTCCTGTAGAATGAAACAAGATCGTATTGATCCGTGCGACCTCTCTCGGGCGAAATCCTGGGATGTTGCCCACTTGACGGTGTGCAAGAATCAGTCAGTCGGTCATTACCACGTCTGTAACGATAGTTTCGCTGGTTATCATTGGGAGAAGAGACGGCGCACGCCCGCACGCCAAAAACGTCCATCTAACAGGGCTGTACGGCGGTATGTGCCAGTGTTCGGCGTGACGTGGCGTTGGTGGACCGACAGCACTTGAAATTTCTGAAGGCGGTGGGGTGTTGGCCTGTATCGGCACGATCATATTTTACCTTGCTTGCAAGGTATTCTGTAGAAGTCGAAAGTCGCCTTCTTACTAATCCGGTTAGTAATCCACTTCACGTGGTCTTTTTCCCTATATTGGCCATCCGTCCTCCTTTATTTGGTCTTCCGTCCCTTTTTGCGCTTATTCACCTACTCAATTTGTCCGTCCCGCGACATAGAAAACATTTGTTCTTGCTCGTAACGAGTATGTTATTCACACGCTCCTTACCGTGCCTCGGGGTCATGTCCACTTGCCGCGCGGTCCACTGGTCTTCTGTCCCTTTTTCCGCTCGTGCTGATCTGACAGCGTGCTCTCCGTGATCACTTTTGCCACCGCAGCTGTCGGCGTCGAGTCATACGTTTCCCCCCTTCACTACCCGGCCAATACTCCCCCGAGTGAGCCCACGACGTCCCTTGGGCGCTGGCTCGCTCCGCTCACCGAGGACCTTCGCACGCTTAAACTTGAAGGTCTCTCCAAGCCCGAGGCATTGACGAAGATTGTCGAGGAGAGCGTGCGCGTGCAAGTTGCAAACGTCGTTAATTCCGCCTCCGTGCAAGCGGTGTGGGCAGCCGGGAAGAAGAACCAAGTGACTTGAGGAGTTCGCTAAGACGTGATTACAAGTTAATCAGAGAGCTGTCAGTGAAACATGCGCGCGGACAGCGCCAACGACGCACGTAAAGACACCCGGATCCGACTCTGTCAGCTGCCAACCACTCGAGTCGTCGTCTCCGGACATCTTGTATGGATTCAACGTGTTGGTCGTAAGGGCCGTGTGGTCCAAGTTGATTGGGCTAGCCAAAGATATGTCGATGATTGGTCAAATCAAGTTGGAGTGTTTAGGATGCGCACCTTGAACATCTGGATGAAGGGATGGGGTGTAGTACATTGACCAAGGGAGGGTGGGACGAACACCGGGGTAACGCACATGACCACATCTTGCAGGGAAAATAAATTCAAGCAAGGTTGAGGCCGACACCGTCGGCGCTTCTAGTTATAAATGTAGGTATGCGTAAGAGTGAAAAAGTGGTTTATAATGAGGTGACAATGGCGACGAGGACGATGACGAGGAAGGTAGACGCCAGCGTCCAACCCTGGATATAGGTCAGAGCCACCTTGGCCAAGGACGCCACACGCTGCTGCCACTGTATCCCCTTCTATCACATCCACTTCATTATCCACGTCCCTAAAAATTCTTGTTTCAAGTTGCTGCTCTACTATAATGTATCATCTCCTCGAGGGAAGGCTTCACAGTGAGCCGATCCGTGAGTTCCAAATGTTTGTGTTCCCTGATCCGCTCACAAACTTCAAGTTGCGAATTAACAGGGCCTAACAATAATAGACGATACTCACCTATCCATATCCTCAACGACGACGTGCTTCTCAATATATTTCATCTTTATCGGCTGGCAGATCCGGACGAATATGACGACGAACCTGGGACGACCATTGCTGGGGACCGCCAACGGTGGTGGTACAGACTGGCGCATGTTTGTCGACAATGGCGAAATGTTATTCTTGAATCACCATCTCGGCTCAACCTTCATCTCTACTGCACCAATGGTGTGCCTGTAGCGGACATGCTCGCACATTCACCACCCCTACCACTCATCATCCACTGCGCTGGTTGGAAGGTAGCAGCAAAAGATGAATCAGATATACTTCTCGCATTTTTACACACCGTGATCGCGTGCATCACATTTACCTTTCGATGGCTCAAAATATGGGGAAGTTCGTCACAGCTATGAATGATCAATTCCCAATTCTCGAACGCGTGTATATCCATTCTCTGACCAAAGTGGACCTTCCTTTCACGTTTCAAGCCCCCAATCTACGCCATCTCCATCTGTCGACGGCTTCCGTCCCAATTCAATCATCCTTACTCACCACAACTGCCGCGGGACTTGTCAGTCTCTCGCTTCTCAATATCGAGGCGGCACCCGTCTATTTCCCTCCGAGTGAAATACTTACTCGGCTCTCGCTTATGGCCCAGTTGGAGAGGCTGTCCATTACATTTCATTCCTCTATCCCCTACCGTAATGTTGAAAGGCAGTCGCGCCGAACCCCAGATATGACCACACTCCCTAGCCTACGCCGGTTTTTGTTCCGAGGCACCGCCACATATTTGGAGGGCCTTGTTGCTTGCATCAGCGCGCCTTCCCTCAGCATCCTTCGTGTCGATCTTTTTCATCTGCTCCCCCTTACAGCTCCACGCCTCTGTCAGTTCATGCAATCATCCGAGAACCTCACATTTAGGGCTGTCCAGGTGACTTTCTGTTCATCTGCCGTTTCCTTACATGCGGTCCCTTGGAAGTCGGACACTCCTTTGATGTTGCAGATCAAGTGCGGACTTCTCGATCGACTGGCAGGTTGCATCCGCGGTTCAATTCTTCGGTACACTTTCACCTGTACTTTCTTTAATCGAGAAAGTTGCATTCAGCTACGACGAGCACCATCAGTTCCAATGGCTTAACAATGTCAACCAAAGGCAGTGGCGTGAACTTCTTAGGCTGTTCACCAATGTGAAGACGATTCATTTGAAAGATGGTCTCATCAGCAAAATTCTCCGTTCGTTAGCATCTGACGATGGAGATCCACTCCTTCCGAATGTTGAAGAGGTTGGATATTCTGGAGGAAGCGACGCTCAGGACGCATTGACCACATTTTTCAACGAACGACAAGTATCGGACCATCCAGTGAGCCTGCGCCTGGTGGATTGTTCGATGTTCGATATACCTCAGTATCTGAAGCGTGTGGGCGGTGCTAGACGCTAATTGGTGGATCGAAGTACGTCTCGACACAACTACCCATATCCTAATCGCGTGACACCGCCTACTCTCCTGTTCATGATGACCATCAGATTTTAATCATATGATAGGGTTGCAACAAAGCGGCCCAAACATAGTAAGCAACTTAGGCGTACTATGCATTCTTGATGACTATCACGTACCCTCTCTAAGTATGATTTGTCTCCATACATGTTGGTCATCGTTATTCGCGTTTCGAGCACGGTGTCATTTCCTTGCGATGTATTTACGTACACTCTGCAACTGCGTATGCCTACCACTTATCAAGCTACCAGTAAATCAAAGTCTTGCCAGCTCGTGACGTATTGACTAAGATATCTGGAGTCTTCTGCTCTTCATGCTGTTGCGCAACGCAGCCACCGCTCTTTT